>OX155953.1:37269142-37490411 GCA_944548615.1 Micropterix aruncella | reverse complement strand
CTCCATCTTCTTTTATTAGGTTCACTTCGTGTTTCCAATACTTCGTCTTCAATGGCAATTGCAATAGCTGCCAACTCAAGTTGTGAAAATTGCATTAATAACACACTTATCAATCAAGCGAAAATAGAAATTAAAAAATATTATTATCGCCAAAATAGATGGACACAACACTAGTTATCGCGGACACGGCCGTGGGATAAATAAACTCGGAAACAGCCCGGTCACGCCCGGTGTAGCATGAATGACTGGCCCGGCCGGAGCACGTTGGAAACGACTCGGCCGGGGCCCGGCCCGGCCCCGGCCCGGTGTAGCATGAATCATCCTTTACTGTTAGTCGGAGAGCACAGTCGATTGGTTTGCGCCGCTCGGTGCGCAGACCGTCCAGGAGCGCCAGAGGTTTGATTCCCAGGGGAGACTGGTTGACCCAGTGTCCTTCCCAGGTTCGCACCCCATGCGTGGAGGCCATCGGATGGGTGTTAACCCGTGAGTGTGACCGACCCTGAACACATGGGTCATCGTGGCCACCTCATCATGGGCCCATTAGCTCCCATTTTTTTACGGCAGTACATTGTAAGTTTAACATTAGAGGCTAAAATGTAAATAATAGCAAAATAGAAAGCACCGCAGACCACAATTTTTAGAAATCAACGCCGCCTAACTAGGCCTAGGCCCGTACTAAGGCAAGCGTACCAAGTAGACAGTGGCTTGTGCATACCTTAGAATACTTAATTTTAAAAATATTCTAGGTATCAAATAATAATAAAAAATAACTAATAATAATAAACATTGTAATTTGAGTGTAGTGTGATGTAACTGTAGTGTAGTGTAGTGTGATGTAACTATAGCTGTAGTGTGCTGAAAAAATAACATTCAATGAATGGTGAAATAATCAAATTGAACAATAATAATATAATGTCGTAATAAATACAAAAAAATATAAATAATAATAATAATGAATCAAAATACATGGAAAAATAATATCGCAATAAATAGTTAAAGAATCAAATTTAAATAGTCCGAGGATACAATTATATTTAAAATGTCCATTTTACAAGTTAAAATATATATTTCAATATAATTCAATTTAAAAAAGAACAAAAACACAAGAACAGCGATTTAACAAAGTAATAATAATAGTAATTCAATTTATTTAAATTAAATTACATAAGAATGTCAAATATCACTATGGCTAATATCACGACCTTCATTCAGAAGCCACCTGTGACACCGTTTTTTAAATTGGTCTTTACTGTATACGATCCTTATCGACTCATCCAATTTGTTGTATATCCTGGGGCCTATACTCATAAGATGCCTCTGACCAAAAGATGTTTTCGTTCGACGGACGTCGCAACTAGTACTACGCGAATGCAATTATGATAACTACTACAACTGTCATCCACTGGAAAGAACATGCCAAATACTTAGGCATCACTATTGATAATAACTTAAAATGGCATGACCACATTGACAGCACAGCATGAAGAATGAGAAAACTAACGTACGTCTTCAAAAATATTCGAAACGTCTTTGAAATACATGTCTTGGGGACGATATACTACGCGTTAGCCCAATCTCTGTTAATGGCCAAAACAAAACTGGATCCTCTGATAAAGGTCCAAAAGGCCTTGATAAGGGTTATAGCCAGGAAGCCATACCGCTACTCTAGTAACCAGCTTTATGTAGTTGTATACAGCTATACGTACGGCAGGTCCTGATATGCTACAGGAAGGAGCTCCGACGGGTCAACGGCAAGCCGACCAGTAACGCTCATAAACACGACACAAGACAGAAAGACAGACATGTACAACCGAGAATGAGAACGACATTTGGACAAAGACATTATATTTACCTAGCGAAGAATCTCCATAATATAATTAACACGCAACTAGACCAGGCTACAATCATTCAGAGTGACGCCCAATTAAAAAAAACTGGTAACATTATGGTTGTAACACTTGACCAAGTAGTACTGTGAGTCGTTAGTAACCAGCGTTAATAATTACATAGATATTTTATATTATTTATTATTGTTATTATTATCTTATTAGCCTTATAACTGTACGATTTTATATCATATCTAATTTAATTTAATTTAGTAACTAAAGTTTTTGTGTAATATACAAACCATAATAGTAATACTATATACGCTTATATAATAACCCAAGATTGCCACAATTACCTATAAACACCCGACAGATGAACGCAGTACTTAATATCACCTCGATACAGGCTCTGCCTAGTGAGGTGATAAAATCCTGTCGAAGCCGCACTTTTTAGTAAATTTCAGGCCCCTACAATCTGTGTATCTACAATTATGTGTTGTACAATCTGTGATCTACAATCTACAATTATATAAAATATATTATAGGAAATTTAATAATATAAAACTATGGATAAATTAAATAAATAAAGTATGTCTGTGAGTCTGTGTGTCTGCCTGTGTATGTGTCTGTGTATGTGTATTCCTCCACGATAGCGCCCAAACGCTTTATCCGATTGATCTGAAATTTGACATACAGGTATCATTTGATAATGGCAAGAGTTGAAAAGATTGTGGATGAAATCGGTCCAACGGGGGGGGGGGGCGCGCTAATCATACTTCAATCTCGAAATATTGCAGTTAGAGACTTAAAATTCGGTACACAGATGCCTTGTTGTACCGAAATCAAGTTGTGGAATTGGTTGAAATATCTCGTATACAAGCGACTCAAATAAAATACTACCGAATTTAAGAAAATACTACATAATTTTTGAAAATAAAGCCAAATAATAAAATATACTACTTTTCCTATCATAGTCACTTGACACAATCACTATCACAGTCACGGTCACGACATAATCACTTTCGGTTTATAAATTATGTAGTGACGGTCACGACATAGTCACTTTCGGTTTATAAGTTACATAGTCACGCTCACGACATAGTCACTTTTTGTTTATAAATTACATAGTCACGCTTACGACATAGTCACTTTCGTATTATAAATTACATAGTCACAGTCACGACATAGTCACTTTAGGTTTCTACACTTGATATATCATTTTTGTAAACATTAAAATAATACCCTTCCTAATAATCTCTTTATCCAGATCTTTTGATAAAAAAAACGTTTAGTTATGAATTATCGACGCACGACATTTGGCGCAAAATGTCAAAAACCTCCGTTTTCTTGGGGATAACCCTATTCGGTTTACTATATTTATTTGCCTCGTGGAGAAACTACTCCATAAATAATGCTGGAAGGGGACTGGAAATCAATAACCGGTGTGTAAAGTAGGTCTCTATAAAGAAAAATAGCGAAGCCCACTTCAGCCCCACCGACGCCGCATAGTGTTTCATCTCATACGAGCTAGCCGCAAGAAATTTATTATCAATACTAATATTATAAAGAAGTAATGCGTGTATGTTTGTAGGTTTGTATGTAGGGGGTAATCTCCGAAACTACTCATCCGATTTCAAAAATTCTTCCACTAATGGAAAACTCCATTATCGTCGAGTACTATATTTTATTGGCTATATTTTATTGTGATAAATATTGGTATTCAATACGAAATCACTATATTTGTAAATATAGTCGGAGAAAAATGAGCTGGCGATTTGCTTTATTGACGTGCGCGGACGAAACGGTTTGATATATGTGAAAACGATATACAACAAAAATATCGGCTTCAAAGAGATCTATAAAAATAGTCGGCGACAGCATACTCATCTTTTAAATTTAAGCTACAATAACTGCTTATTTATTTATTTATTTATTTATTTAAAGAAATGCGCATTTTTTAAAACTACAGTACATTACATATTATCATTAGAGGCTCCGTTGTAAGTAGTAGCAAAAAAGAGAGTACTGCAGCCCAGTCCATCTTTAGATCAACGCTGCCTAACTAGGCCTAGGCCCATACTAAGACAAGCGTACCCAGAAAATAGCGGCTTGTGCATACTTCAAACTACATATTAAAAGAGAAAAAAAATATAGTATCTAATAATATTAGGAATTAACTTAAGGCAATAAACAATGTATGTAGAAATTAATCATTACTCTAAAAACTAGGTCATTGATATGTCAATGCGTCTGTCAGTCTGTCAGTCTGCAAATAATATTTGTAATATACCTATCATAAAACACAATAAAATTAATTTCAATAACACGAAAATGGTAAATAATAAATAGGAATTGCAATGAATAGTGAAATAATCAAATTGAAATAATTATGGAAGGAATAAGAAATTATAATAAATAGTCAAAAAATCAAACTGAAATAGTAAGGGGATTATCAAATGTTAAATGAAGCTAAAATTAGCCATTTACTGTAAGTTTTTAGGTGTTATAGTTATAGATATATTATGAAATCAGTAACGCTTGCAAGCTCCTAGAAATATCTAGCAAGCGGCGCCGGCTGCTGACCCAGCAAGGTCAGCGTTCAGCGGAAGGCGGCGCGGGTGGCAAGGAACAAGACGCGTACGTCTACAATATAGGTAGCGTGCATCTGAGGGGGGGGGACGTCTTGCAATGTATACCTAAAGGTAGCGTCTAAAAGGCAAATAAACACCACCCCACATAAAGTAACAAATGGAATCGAAACTTTACGCGAAGGGAAGCCGCGGGCAACAGCTAGTTAGGAGATAAAGGTGAGGGAGGCGTACCTTTTCGCGTACGTATTTATTAAGTTCTCTTAAATGGAAGTAGAGAAAACCTAAGTAATAGTGTTTTGTAATCAGTGAAATGTAACCATCGAATGATATGCAACCCGATTTGGTAAAAAACATCAACAATTATTCAAAAAATTTAAAAACAGGACTGCCCTTACAAAAAGTGAACTGTTGTATTTAGAATTATTAAAAAAAATTGTTGCCGCTGAGAAGTAATAGAATAGAGTTCGTACTACGCCCTGCGGCAGGTATCTTGAAACGATCGCGCGCCGCTGCGCCGCCGCCGCACTTTAGTCGGTTGCCCTCGGTGCTCAAGTATTAAAAAGGTTTTTTATGAAATATTTGTGGTGTGTGTATTTATCCTGATAGATACATCTTCATTTGATACTAAACACGATATATTTAGCCTAGTTTATTGACATTTGGACATTTAGATAATTATTTATTGGCATTTGAATACTTTAGGATAGTATAGCGGTTCTAACAATACTACACACTTCTGAATAGGTTTAAGCGTTAAAAAGCTATGGTGGAATAGGAAACTAAACACACACCACTCCTATTTTTGGGCACTCGTGTGAAAACCCGGTAACCACTTCAATAAACGTTCACTTACGAGTTATTCAATCAAATTGTGAATGAAGTTCCAGAACTATTACTCTGTTAACTCGATTACGACTAAATAGGTCATATAAATTAATATAAATAAAGGGCTACGGGGTAAAACGATCTAAGTCATTTTTTTTTTGTCATTCTATTTTTGTACTAATAGCCCAGTCAAATAAGGAATTATAAGAGAAATCATTGGTAATAGTTTGAAACTTGGCATAGATGTTATTTGATGCGTACTTTTAAACATAATAAAAGTTCTCTACTCTATCTGTTGCGCTCGAGTAGCCATCTTGGAAAAATGGCGCCTCGATTCAGTTTTTCGCTTATATCTCACTAACTTTAGCGACATCGAAAATATGCTTTATGTAAAAAGTAAAGCTTATAAAATTCTCTACAAAAATGTAATATAAATTTTTTTATATCGTCTATTATTAGTATTAAAACAGCCTAGTCAACTGACAATTGAAAATCAAGCTGGGGACTTAATGCAATATTTTGTATGGGAACCCTGCCTTTTGTGATTTAAGGCTCATACTTGATACAATTATTCCTTAGGTGGTCCTGAGTGGATTTAACCCAGGAGCCATGGGTTGCCACCGCGCAAGTGTGGGGGGAGTGGGGGAAAAGTTTAATATAACTTGTTTGTTGCAATATTTTATTATTCTATTTACAACCTTTCATGAGAGCCCAGCGATGTGTTGGAGCAGTGTTTTTCAAACTTTTTTAATATCGCAAGTCGCAACCCACTTTTTGTTAAAAAAAAACTCTAACGCGACCTACCTTAGACTGTAACCTAGTTCTCTCGACCCCCCCCCCCCCCCCCCCCAAAAGCCGCGTCCGCTGCGCCGTGTTACGAACAAAGCATTGTTTTGCTAACATGTTAGTAAAACATGTTTAGCAAACAGGCCTTCCACTGCGATTTTTGAGTATAGATTTGTAACGACCCTTAAGCATCGTTACATGCAGTCAACAAATGCATTGATTCCCAGTGAAATGCACAGGCACAAATTCAGCTATTATTCTACCTCGTGTAGCGATGAATCAACACGATGAAACCATACTTTTACTCGGAATATTTTGGATTGCATCATTATTCAGCCTATATAAACCGGCGAAAATACGACCAAAGTATCATTCCTCGAGTGATCACGTCCCCCAAGACAGCGACGGCATACCCGGTACCCCTCTCACGAGGCGAGTTATCGGGTCCGGCTTCTTGGTTACCTTTCGTTCCTTTCCCTATCGAGGCGAGACGCATCAGTCTGCACTCCCACAGACTCGAGCCGTGCCCAGTACGAGATACTAGAAGCACAAGTACAATCCTTATCCACACACCCTCGTAACTTCAGGCAGATAGCCACTACATTCGCGTCAATATATATATATATATATATATATATATATATATATATATATATATATATATATATATATATATATATATATATATATATATATATATATATATATATATATATATATATATATATATATATATATATATATATATATATATATATATATATATATATATATATATATATATATATATATATATATATATATATATATATATATCCTATTCGGGAAGCGTTACAAACTGGCAATATCGAACTCTCAATAAACACCTTCTGATATACTTTAAATCGACTTTTAATACGAAGATAACCCGCAAGTTGACACACCACCTCACACCGAGAATAACTTGGAGTCTAGTAAGGGGTGGTCCCTCACAGATTATTTTTCTTAGTAACTTCTCTATTTAAAATGACTTCCGACGGGAAAGACGTGTTCACGGTATTGGCAATGGTAGATTCAGTTCTTAACAGAAGAAATAGAATTAGACTCCGTGTTAAATCCTACCTACAGCCACGCTCTTTCAACAAGAATTCCAAATTGACGACAGATTTGGCTTAAAAATACTTTTTCGTTGTTCAGCAAGCGATTATGAAGAGCTTTTAACATTAACATTGGCAGATAGACAAAAACCAACGACATGGCGTTATTCCACCTGACACGAGATTAATATGAGAAAAGCATGTATCTAGATTTATTTTTATTTTCATTTGATGTAGCGTCCCAAATAACGGGTCTTTCCCGTATCAATTGTATAAAATACAAAGTAATTTTTTTATTCCACTCCATTAAAACGATACACTACAACAACAATAAACAATATCAAAAAGATTTGACGAGATGTGTCTCTGGCGAGCGCAAATACGACATGAATGATATTGTCCCCCTGGCCCCTCGCAGGCGAACGCGGGGATGTTATCCATTCGACTCGGCAAACACAAACACCAAACAAAACAGTTAGGCCACGCCGCAAAATAACATGACCTTGGTTATTATGTTAGCAAAACGCGATAACGTGGCGCTACGGATCCGGCTTTAGTCTCTTCCACAGCTGTAACGGTAAACATCCAATAAATATAGTAGTTGTAAGAACGAATATCACATTAATTTTAACTGTTTTTCACTTTTGAAATTGTATGTAACTGTTTCCATCTTAGATCAACATAAAGATTTGTAAAAGCAATAGCAAAAGATAATAAACACGTTTGCATATTATATAAATAAATTAATAGTTTTAAAAAACACTAAAAACACGCTTTTATAAATGCACTTAAAAACCAAAAAATCCGGCTTCATCATCAGACCTTGAAACTTAATCGTGGTCAAAGTTCATTACAAGACCTTTCTAACAAGTCCAAACACGGCTATGATACGATATTCCATCATGGAATGCCAGTTCCTATCTTCCGGCTTCATCATCAGACCTTGAAACCTAATCGTGGTCAAAGTTCATTCCAAAAATTTTCTAACAAGTACAAACACAGCTATGATACGATGTTCCATTATGAAGTTCCAGTTCATATCCTCCGACTCCATCATCAGATTAGTTCGACAGTACCATATTATTGTATTGTCATCAGAACTACATACAGCTGCCAATTTTCATGACGCTACGATCCTTGGAAGATGGTTAAAGTAGTTACCTTAGATTTCATTACATTGTTACATACAGGTCGACCTAATAAAAGCGGGTTAATAAAGATTTTTTAATTTTTTGGATTTTTATTATAGATAGCCTGCGACCCCCAGGGTCTCTTCGTGCCCCTCAGGTGGTCGCGACTTACTGGTTGAAAACCTATATGTTAGAGCAACGTATTTCCACGTTTTGCGTCTAGTTAATTTGAAAGGAACACTGTGTGCTGAACGGGGCCGGGAGTGATAGAAATATGCCTAAAGCGGTATAGTGAACTGGGTCACAGTTGACGCGTTGACCTGCCTTAGCTTTCAACTTACGCAAAGGTGCACAAGCCCCTGCAACTCAACATGGAGGCTACCGAGAATTACATAACTTTGCCTGCGAAAAGCAGCGATTCTGAATATGTGAGCGGCTCTACCGAGAATCCGAAAGCGTTTTGTCTGCAATCCTTAGTGATAGTCATTATTTATTAACTACGTAAAAAGTAAAGATATACAAGTTAAAACTAAGAATAAAATTGAAACGAGGCTATACAGTCTCTAAACACACGTTACGAAAACCTGAACTTCTTTTGCCCAAAGACGCTCTGGCTTTATAGGGCTCAAAATAAAGTATTTATAAAGCATGTAGAAATATACAGTCAATCCAATTTAAATTCAAAGTTACCGAACTCTTACTTCAACTTGGAAAAAATGAGATAAAGATGGAATAACCCTTATCGGTCGTAAGTCACCTCTGATGTGACAACAGCAGTTTTCTGTAGCGTATGGCACGTGTGAAGTGACAAGGTGGATCATGTCGAAACACTCTTCCTAATATATGTACACGAATGTGCATACGATTGTCTTTTCAGTTTATCATTACCAACAAAGCATTTGTTGTCTAATGCCTAATAGCAATTGCCATAATGTTGTCTATCGTCTTTTGGACAACATTATGGTTATATTGGACTTTTGGACAATATTATGATTTTTATTACTATGTATGTTACTTTAACATCATAATCAGCGCTACAACTAATTTTATGTTTTAAAATTATAGGACTCAATAGATTGAAGCCAGTGCAAATGCTGGCGTTTGCCGATGGTATAAATATCACCGTAGGTTCTCCTCGAGCACTCAAGGGAAGCCTATAGGAAAAAACAAATGTATAGATATATTATATCTGTCAACATTAGAAAAGCAAACCCAGTTTCAATTTTTGATCTCGGTTCTTAGGGGTCGTCCATTAATCACGTTATGTTGTTTAGCAACTTTTTTACCCCTCCCTCCTCCTGGTGGGAGGAGGGACGGGTTAAAAAGCTGCAATAGTCTGGTGGTCCAGGGTGAAAAAGCTTGAGACATTAAAAATGCTTAAAAGCCTTCAAGGTAACTACCTGAGCACCCCAACAGCGGGATTAGAGGTGGCACTCTGCTGCCCGCCTCTGGACAAGCTCATCATCCACTCCGCCAGACTTGCAGCTACAGACTGAAGTGTCTGGGCGAGTGGAAGCGAGGAGGGCACAATCATCCTGAGCTAAACCTCCTCCACAAAAGCCCATTCACTCTGACCCAGGATCGACTACTGAAAAAAATTTCGGTAGAGAAATCCTATAAAATCCTAATCCCCACCAGGGAAGAATGGAAAAATCCGCAGTGGCTTCAAAGCCACAGTGGCGCAGACGCCTGGTTCACCGACGGCTCAGGAACAAATGGACGTTTTGGGGCAGACGTGTATGGACCCAAAACCAACCACAGAATCAGCATCCCCCTTGGACAATACGCCACGGTTTTCCAATCCGAGGTATTTGCCATATTGGAATGCATAAAACTACAAAGTCGACTTGAGGTAAAAAACAGACAAATCCTCATCTGCTCTGACAGCAGAGCAGCACTGGACGCTCTGGCTAAAGCCACCACAGAATCTTCTGTGGTCTGGGACTGCATGCAGGAGCTCAACAAATTGGGAAAATCCAACAAAATCACCCTAATATGGATACCGGGTCACCAAGGCACACCCGGAAACGAAGAGGCCGACAGACTGGCAAAACTGGGCTCACTGGAATGCCCAGTGAAGCCAGCTGTGGGGGTCCCCTTCGCTACAGGTAAGAAAATCATCAGGGACTGCTTGGAGCAGGAACATCGGGCTTCCTGGAAACAGAGTCAGGGATGTCGCCAGGCAAAAGCCATGATGGAGCAACCACTACAGAAGAAAACCAAGGCCCTACTTGACATGAGCAAGAAGAACCTTAGAACCACTATCGGTCTCCTCACCGGACACACGACCCTTAGAGCTCATCTATTCAACCTTGGCTTGATTGAGAGCAAGGATAGCCGAATATGTGGCGAGGTACCTGAAGACAGCATACACATTGTTGGTCGTTGTCCAGGGCTCGCCGCCAAAAGACACAGTTTACTGGGACGAGCCTTTCTCGAACCCAGCGATCTGCCCAACCTGAAGGTCAGTGACCTACTTGGACTGGTAAGAAGTACCGGGCTACTAGCTGACCACTGACCTAACCACACAGTGGGTAGTTACAAAAGACCTTACAGATCTAGGTGACATCAAGGGCTGGAAACAAGCCCCCCACTCTATCTACTACTACTACTACTACTTAATATTTGGTACCCTATGATACTCGAGATGATATAACGATTCTAGCAACACTACACACTTCTAAATCGGTGCAAGCGTTTAGAAGTTACGGAGGAATAAACAAAAAGGAAAACATGAATATAGATGAACGCTGAACACATGACACTACTTTTTTGCTTGACAAGCTTCTTGACAAGCTTCACAAGCGTGCTTGACAAGCTTCGCGTCTCGGGCAGGGAGGGGATAGTAAACCGCAGGAAATATGCAAATCTTTTTTTGTAAAATTTACCAAAAATGCCTAATTTTGTAGTTTATACTAGGGAGTCACGTCAATTAGACCTAATTGATTGATGAATGACGTGACTCCCTGGTATAAAGCTACAAAATTAGGCATTTTTCGTTAATATTTTAAAAAATATTTGCATATTTCCTGCTGCTTACGATCCCTTCCCAGCCCGCTTCGCGATGCTTGACAAGCATGCTTGATCGTGCCCCTTACAAACGCTGAGTTCACAATTCTTCACATTTTCCGCAAATTCGGATGATTAAGTAACCTTGGGGTAGAGGGGGAGGGGTCCGGCCGCTGATTACGTCTGTTGACATGGGGGAACCCCTGAAAATCCCAAATACGTGATTACGTAATATGTGGACGGACCCCTAAACTCATAACCGCATTGAAATTGCACAATCAGAGAGCTGTATTCAAATAATAACGACACAGTTTATCTTAATTACGGTTACATAGTTAAATATAAATATAATGTAAGACGAAATAGCTAAAAATAAATTCGTTTTTTGCTTCTCTTGAAAAATATTTGATTTTGACTTACACGGTACTTTTGGTTATGCAACAATATTCGGCGCGGAATTTTGTCCCGGCAACTGACGCGCAGCGTTAAATACCTATTCAGCGCCCGTGAATTATGGTCGGCGCAGTCTTAAGGTACCCTATGACACTCGGGGTGATATAATTTGTAGCATTGATAGTGTGCAGCATGTTTGTAGTATTGATAGATGATACAATTCTATCAATACTACACACTTTTAAATCAGTGCAAGCGTTTAGAAGTTATGGTTGAATTAAGAAACGGGAAACATACATACCACTCCTTTTTTATTGGGCAGTCGTGTAAAAATAAATTTGTTTCGATTTGTTTTTGAATTTTTGACAAGCTGGGTTGCGCGATTTTGCTCCGCCCTATATTTCCATTAGAATTTATTTATTTATTTATTTATTTATTTATTTAGTAGTAACACATCTAGTAAAAAGGTAATGTCATATTTGATTAAGATGTTAGCAAGAAATTGATGCGACATTATTTTTATGATTGACACAGTCGCCTAACTAGGCCTAGGCCTGTTCTAAGGCAGACTTTTAATGATGATATTAAGTGTGCACTGTCAACTTAATCTATAGTTAGTACTTATTTTTAAATCTTTTAAATTAAGATATAGGTTATATAGGTTATATAAGATATAGGTTATATAAGATATAATTTTTTAAAAATTTTAAATTAAGATATAGGTACGTCTCAACCCCATAATCACACATCACTCGAATAATTGCCGCACGCGGGTGGAAGAAACATAAGTATAAGTGCCTACTTAAGTATCTACCTTACGAGTAATTAACATAAATGGGGTCAAAAGGGGTCGCAGCGTATAAAAGTTTGTAAACCGCTCACCAGAAGGAAACACGAAGGAAATAATAATGTAGAGTACAATCTAGAAAGCGTATATGTAGCAAAACCGTGAATTAAAAAATGGTAATTAATTTCACATAAATTACGTCGGAAAATTTACGGGCATTTAAAAATATACCCGTGCTTTTTAATTTTATGGTCGAGCAACCACCCAACCCTAAAATACCAACCCAAAATAATTGATGAAAATGTTGTGGTCCTCCGTTCGGACGGCAAAGAGTAGATCATTTTAAAGCTTTAATATTAGCGTCATCATATACAATGCAGACCACACTGAAAAGTAAATACATACTTACATTAAATAGAATAAAAATACACCACACCCGTTACAGAATGTGAACGTAAATATGAATTCATAATTATTTTTATTACTTTTTTTTTTAATACTTGTGGATAAATGTATATTTCCAGATTGTACTCAATCAGATCTTTCATTTGATACTAAACACGATATATTTATGTTAATTTATTGACATTTGGACATTTAGTACAATAAGACACGGGTACATACTTACTTATAACTTTATTTTCTCTCTTTATTAAGCTATTTCATAGCTTTTATCGCGGGACTAGGCCCGCGCGACCGAATGAAGAAATTTCTTAACGAAAATTAATGATTTTAAACTGATAATTACGTCTAAACGAGTACTGCTTACGATTCGAAAAAAATATATGTTAAACAAGAACATTTTCCTAATATTCTTAGCTTTGAATATTTTAGATTTTGTTTATATTACATAGTGTAATTAATTTGTGAAATTAGGTCTAACCGAACACAAAAACGACTACTACGCAAATACTATCTGGCGTATTATTATGAAACCTGCACCATTTTAAAGATAATTTTATTATCTATCTTTTTATCTACGAATTTTTTGAACAATCCGGTTTTTTTGCTTTATCAAATGAAAAATTCGTGCGCGGCGCTCTATCGGAAGACGTTTAAATTATTCCGAATCATTTGCTACTGCAGCCGCAAATGATTCGGAATAATTTCAACGTTTTCCGATATAGCGCAGTTATCTGATATCAGAAAAAATAAAATAAATAAATAATTATAATTGCATAAGTTGTTAAAAATGCTATGCAATAGCTTTACCGCGGCAGTCCCCGAGTGCCACACGTATTTTTTTTTTGTTTTAAGACTATTCTGTTTGTCATTCTCTATTTAATCGCATATTAAATTATTTTTGTTGCCGATTATATAATGGAATTGCATTTTATTTATTATATGTAATATCTTTATATATTTTTTTGAGGACCACATTTTGCTTCAATTTAGTGTTATTAGCATTTTACTAAAACTTGTACATAAATGATTGTAATATTAGAGTCCTGTACACCCTAGAACGGGCTAGTCCTAGTTGGGAAACAGAATCAATTAAGCAAAAGGTTAAGGTTTTGCCATTCGTTTCCTGTTATTTTTGTAAGCAAAATCAATGTTTTATAGTAATTAATTTGTTAAAAAATGTGTATTTTAGGCAATAAGTCCGCCTGCTGTATGTTTCTTTTCCTAAAATGTGCAATAAAGAATTTCTATATATCTATATATGTATCTATCTAATATATTTTAGCGCATATTTTATTATATTCTAAATAGATATTGCACAATACTTGGCTGAGCATTAGGTACTCAAGTACTGAACCGATACTTGACTAAACTAAATTCGGGTGTTGCATAACGCAAGTGATAAAGGGGAGGGGGTGCAAGTTCGACGTAATGCACCCGAAACGAGGTCACGGAGACGTGATGAGAAATCGAATTCGCGCAGGTCGTTGAACCGCGGCCCCTCTCGCCGCCCTCCGAGCGCCGCCCGCCCAGGTCGCGGCCCGTCGCGGCTGCAAAACTTACGTAACGACCGCCCGGCCAGCGACAAACACATTTCAGGTAAATCCGAGGTTGAATAGAAGCCTAGCTTTGACATTTTACCAAAGCCGATTCTTATTAGATGCTGGTAAACATTATTTCATTTTATTTGCATTTCATTTGCAAAAATAGACAACATTACAGTGTATAACTACTTCGTTATCTGAAAATAATCGGCTGTGTCACCCCTAAGACTTTCCCGGCAAGCAGACACCCCCCGTCAAATACTACCCCCCCCCCCTCTCCCTTTTACCCGGTAGTGATTGTGTCAAGTGGCTATGATAGCAAAGCAGTATCTTTAAGTATTTTGTAGTATTTTCGTGGTATTCAAATTGCTGTTTTCCAATATGTAATAGTAGATTTTTCGTAAATACGGCGTTATATATTGTTTTTTTACGTCGTTTGTATAGGAAATATTCCAAACAAATGTCACAATGTGCTTTTGACCCTACGACGCAACCGTGTTCCGCATTTCAAGTCTAGCTGCAATATTTCGAGATAGAAGTATGACTAGCGCGCCCTCTGGTGGACCGATTTCGACTACAATCTTTTCAACTCTTGCCTTGACCGAATGATGCTAAATTTCAACTCAATCGGATGAAGCGCTTAGGTGCTATCGTAGAGGAACACACACACACACACACACACAGCAATATTTCTATGATGATTGCCTAAATAAAAATGCGTTCAATGCACTAATAATTTAATGTTATTATTGTTATCATCGGTTAAATTATGCATATCCAATCAGTCCAATTAGTACTTTATAAGAAAACCATTCATTATCAATGTAATTATAGATGGCCAATTAAATTGGTATTACTTTCACCGGACAGTGCTCTCAGCGCCACATTTATGTCCCCGCACAGACGAGTTTGCAAAATTACTATTGCATTAAGCAATCTAATAAAAATAAAATACAAACGGAGCTGCCATGGAATTCACCGACCGGAGTCGGCCCCATCATCATACTATTTTTTTATTTTTTTTTTACACTTCTGGGGGGTGAGCAGTGGATTCCGGACTTACGAACCGGCTGTGGTAGGTTTAGGACAGCTGTCTTGCCACATGTGAGCGTTCACCTTACCACCCATTCACTCCCCCTTCGAAGCCATAAAATTTGAGATGCAGAAATCGCGGTTTTAGATAAATTTTCTAGAAAGGAGTTGATTATTTTCCTGGAGAGACCAAGATCTTTAAAAAGGTGAAACAAAGATTTAGCTGGCAGGCCACGAGCGCCTACTTCCACCGCGTGAAGGTGAACAGTGAAGCCGTTCCGGGTGACGGCATTTGCGAGGTCATGGTATTTATTTAATTTGTACTCGTGGTCTTTTGGGATATTTGATTCCCATGGAACAGTTAATTCTACGATAAGGACCATCTTCCGAGATAGAGAGTAAAGAGTTATATCTGGACGCAGGGCTGTGCATCCGAGACTATCAGGGAATTTATACTGCTTAGAGACCGAATCGACCTCCATAATCCAATCTGAAACTTTCTCGATTATTGAGAAAGGTTTTGCAGTGAGATGTTTTTTGCCTTTAGAGCCAACCCGCACAAACTGTATTGGGGGTTTGGAGGATACTGTCAAACCCTTGTTGGCACGAGCCACTGAGAGGCTAAGTGCCTCGCGAATAACAGCAAGGACTTTGTCGTGGCGGTAAGTGTACCGTCCTTGATCCAAGGCCACCTTGCAGCCAGCTAGAATATGTCTAGCTGTCCAAGGGGTGTTGCTACAAAGGGGACATGAACTATCCTCGGCATAGCTCCAACGAGCGAGGTTACTGGGGTCTGGAAGTGTATGAGTCCAGATATACAACATTACTTTCCAGTGCATTGGAGGAGGAATGCAAAAGTCTCCAATTGTTGTCCAATCATTCTGGCATTGAAGACCAATAGCATGAGCCATACTATTGCTGTTGTAATCTCCCCGCAAGAGAGACTTCTTCAAGTCCACATCGCTCATGGTTGTACTGCCATACCCCAGACCAGTGCCATTCTGGCTGATTCCAGTAAGGAACTTTTTGTGGAAGCCAACGCGGGCTTGTAGATCATTTGACTCACTACGGCCACTTACTACGTGCTTCGATATTGCCGGATCCTTGGAATTACTTAGAATCGAATTTTTGGTTATTCTGGAGTTGGCGTAGAGCAGAGAGGGCAGTTTTAGAGCTAGCCCAAAATTGTGTTTGGACCTGAAGAGAGTCGAGGGGTCAGCTGGTTTGGCTAAGGACAACCAGGATTTCAGACTAGCTGTCACCAGTGCATCCAGACGAGACAGTTGGGTTTTGGTGAAATCGTAAATAAGAAAGGGCCATGACAAATGTGAAGTGAGATTGTTGTCATAGATCCAAGCCTTACGAGGGCCAGAAATTAGCAATGCATCTATCTTTTCCAGGCAACTACTGAAATGTTCTATAACATTATCGCCAGAAAGGTCTTTTCCCTGGCAGGTGATTTTTCTGCCAAGAAATTTGAAGTTGTTATTTGGGTCTATAAGGGATATAATAGAGCCCTTATAGACCAATTTTGGGTCATAGGACGTAAATTTTGTGTCTATGAGGGCGAGTCCAAGGCAAAAACATTTGGAGGGCTTCACTTTTATACAGCCTGACCAGTCGCAGAACAGCTCCACTTTTTGCAATAGCAGGGAAAGCTGCTTGGGGCTCCTGGGGATAAAAGTTAGGTCGTCGGCAAAAGCGAGGCACGACGATGTGTATTGGCCGTCTGTTTTAAAACGGTAACCCCACTTCTTGTCGAACTGGGTCAGGCTTTCCAGTAGTATATTGAAAACGATATTGAATATCGTTGGAGAAAGGCAACAGCCCTGAAACAGTCCAATTGAATATGATATAGAGCGGGTAGTCCATGGTACGACGTATATGGTAAGTCGTACAATCAATGGTACGACGTAAAAAAACAATTGTACCGCAATATATTCTTTATAGCTGAAAAAGGCTTTTCCTGTAAGCATCTTCATAATTGCTATACACAAATATAAAATGAAAAATATTTCGATAATGTCAATCATACAGTTAAAGAACACTAAGCATACAAATAATTAAATTAAAAAAGATTAAAATAAACATGATTGCCGTTACAAGAAGTAAACTACTGTATTTATAATATTTTTATTACGGGTTTTTATGCAATATTTGTGGTTTATATAGTTTTCCATATGGATACATTTATATTTTTGGGATGTACTCAATCAGACGTTTCATTAGACACCTGACTCTTTTTATTGTCATTTAAGGATTTGGACATTTAGACAACTATTTACTTGATATTTGGACAGTTAAGTACCCTATGACCTTTCTGGATGGTATAACAATACTGCTCACTTCAAAATCGGTGAAAGCGTTTAGAAGTTGTGGTGGAATAAAGAAACCGAAAACATACATAGGTAAATTCTAAACACAATAAACTCCTTTTTTGTTGGGCAGCCGTGTAATAAGAAACCATTCAAGTATGGTTTCAAGTTTTTTCTAAAATTCAACAAAAATCGTCAGGTTGATTGATATGTTTGCTTTCTTATTTTTTGCTGAATTTTTCTGAGAAACTAATGAATTTTGGGGTTGGAAAGTTGGCTTAAAAATTGGCATAGCGGTAATTAAAAATCTAAATCTGAAATCCGAATTCTAGTCATCTTGGCTCGTTTATATCGACATATCTCAGTGTATTTTTTGAATGATTTAGAAGATTATTAAACCATATTTTTGCACATCAAACTTTATAATTTTATCTAACTATTCATATAACATTGTAGATATTCTTTTATTTTGGAAATGCGTTGTGGCTAGTAACTACCATGATTTTATAAATAAACATGAGCTACAAGCACCCAAGCCAAATTTAACTCTATTTAAAAAAGGAATGTTATACAATGCAATAAAAATCTATAACCACCTACCTGCAAATATCAAAGAAATAAAAGGAAAAGGGTTTACCGCAGCGTTGAAAAAATGGCTTATCGATAAAAGCTTTTACACATTAAACGATTTTATTTATTTATTTATTTAAAGAAATGCGCATTTTTTAAAACTACAGTACATTACATATTATCATTAGAGGCTCCGTTGTAAATAGTAGCAAAAAAGAGAGTACCGCAGCCCAGTCCATCTTTAGATCAACGCTGCCTAACTAGGCCAAGGCCCGTACTAAGGCAAGCGTACCAAGAAAATAGTGGCTTGTGCATACTTAAAAGTACATATGTTAAAAGAGAAAAAATATATAAAAATAGTATCTAATAATATTAGGACTTAACTTAAGGCAATAAACAATGTATGTAGAAATTAATCATTACTCTAAAAACTAGGTCATTGATATGTCAATGCGTCTGTCAGTCTGTCAGTCTGCAAATTATATTTGTAAAATACCTATCATAAAACACAATAAAATTAATTTCAATAACACGAAAAAGGTAAATAATAAATAGGAATTGCAATGAATAGTGAAATATTTTTTTTATATTTCTCATAATATTATATTGTGGGCATGCATTTTAATTTTAATTTTCTTTTTACAATAATTCAATTAAGAAGATTACACATTTTAAATTATATACGTATTTATAGGCGGATTTTTGATTATTCCTTGATTTAGATTTTTTTCTTTAATTTTTATATTATTGGTGAATTGTTTTTATTAATTGTCTTCTACTGTTAGTGCTACTTATCCGGTCTGTTTATATTTTTTTTATGTTATATTTCTCTTTTAAATGTTATTTCAGGCCATTCAATGAACATTACGAATTATTATTGATTTGAGTTAGATATTATAGGCAAACCAGTGAAATAATTACATTTTTTAATAAGATTAGCAGATAAGTAAATTTAGGAGATAAGTAAATTTGTCAATCTGTTATAATAACAGGTAATTGTGAGAGACATAGTTTTACGCATTATCACTATAAATGTACCACCACAATTTCGGACAATAAATATATTTCTATATTTCTATATAGTATTAGATTGCTCAACCCCATATTACATTTCGGAAAACCTTTTGTGCCTGCGAAATGCAAGTGGCGCCAATTTATATAGCCACCTATAATAATATTGATAATGAATGTTTTTTATAGCGGACTGCTTGATTTTGAAAACTCAAGAATTTAACCAATGATAAAATCAATAATATTCAGTTATTAGCGCCATCTATCGCATTTTTATATTGGCTGATTACACCACATAAATAATTCAGAGGGATAGAATGACATCTATTAAAAGTTTTATACCAAATAAAAAATATACATCTTCATGCGAATAATATTAAAATAATAAGAGCTATGATTTCAAATTTCGTTTGTTTTTATATTATTATTTTATGTCGAGATAGGATAGCGTAAAGCGTGTTTAGAAAGCAATCTAAATTGCAACGAACGCATCCATTTGCAACATTTGCAACATAAATTAATCAATTTTTGGAACTACGAGTGCCTTTCCTAGAACGTTGCGTTTCGTAGTAAAATTCTAGCTACCAAATCGTAGTACTGCGTCAAGCAATCCAATGTGCTATATAAGGGTTTTACCCATTATTAAAAAAAAAAAAAAATCTAAATTTTTATTTTCTTTACTCATTGCTCATTTATTGTATGCTCTTTGATGTCAGGTTTCGCCTATGAAAACATATTCCTCACCAGCTAAAAAAACCGGTTGTGTCACCCCAAGACTTTCCCGGCAAGTATCCAGGGACTTATTTCATCTGAATAATTATTTCATAAATATGTTCGACGAGCAGTTAAGGAAAATTCCTAATAATATGCGAGGCAACGTAATGAAATTGAATTTCGAATGGGCATCATTTTATTCAATTTAATATTGCCTTGCAATTTTCATCAAATTGCAAACGCAAGTCGCCGTGAGCTTTTTAATTTGAATTTGGAATGATTAACCCATTGCAGGCGTCAGCACTTTTAAGAGCTAAGGTGTTTATTTAACATATGGCGGACTTTAATTATTATTTGTGTCACTTGTATATGAGATATTTCAGCCAAAGTTTCACATTGTGATTTCGTTCAAACATTCAATATTTTGAGATGTAATTATGAGTAGCACACCCTCTGGTAGACCTATTTCAGCCACAATCTTTTCAACTCTTTCCATGACTAAATGATGACTGCATGCCAAATTTGCCCCCAATCGGATAAAGCGTTTAAAAGCTTTCTCACCCCTGCCCCCCCCCCCCCCCCCGCCTCCCCAAGTGGAGAGGTAGCCCCTTCTTGGTTGCACGCTAATTCGTAGTACATTTGTAGTATTTTCCGTTGTATTAAGTTGGTATTTTTACAAAAATGGTGCAGTATTTTCATAAATATGGCGGAATATTATATGTGTCGCTTGTATACAAAATATTTTAACCAAAATTACGAGATATTTCAACCAACGTGATACCGAATTTCAAGTCTCTAAATCCTATATTACGAGATTGAAGTATGACTAGCGCGCCCTCTGGTGGACCGATTTCAACTACAATCTTTTAAACTCTGGCCATGGCCGAATTTTAGCTCAATCGGATGAAGCGTTTGGGCGCATCGGAATACATACATACACACACAGATAGACCTCAGCCTGGAAATCGTCCTAATCGTCTCGGGGGATGCCAAAATATAAATATCTTCCTTAATCCCGAACGCGCGTTCACAATACTTACCATCTTGTTGGTTGGTTATCAACCCTTGTTATAGTGTACGACTCACGGTCGCGATATGCGTGCGTGCATAACCCTTTCGGACCTTGCCCACACAATCGTGTGGGTGATCATGAGAACCTAACCACACCAATGATCACCCTAATTGATTTATAGTCCCTAAACCACAGTAATGTGTAGGTACGATATATACAATATATTTTTTTTAATATATATTATCTTTAAAGGTACCCGCATAATTGTGTGAGTACTTTTCCTCGATTTTCGGTACCATTTCAAAAAAAAACACAAGATTTTTTTTATTTGTAATATCTCAGGTCTGAAAGGGATAAATACGCACGTGAATTTCATTTAGGATTTTTTAAAATTTCAGTTCCCATTCCTTTTATGCCTCGAAGTCTTTGTTGAGGCTGCTCTTTTATTCGGAAGTGAAAACGAACGGTATAAAGTGTAATAAATTTGTGAAGAAACATGCTTTAAATCTCCAAGGTAAAGCAAAGAAAACGTCAACAATGGGCCTAGGAAATGAGCAAACAAGGCCGTAAAGACGGCTTTTATGTGAGTATTTAGTTAGATTAATAAGATTTATGATGTCTTTTCACATAAAATTATTGTGATATGCCTGATTATGTGGAAATATCTTTATATCGTTTATTGTGATTGCTAATATTGACGATCGACGATATAATACACATTCGAAACCAAAAAACATAAATCGCATGGCTTATCAGCTGGGGATTTTAGGACCGGAATTCTGAAGCGACGATACGATATACGACTGTCGTCACTTGACAATATTTGGAGATGTCGACTATAATGAGCGAACCCGTCACCCCGTGAAGTTTTAGCGATAATGATCGTTCTGTCTCCCTTGGGTGAGCGTAGAAGACATTGGGACGATACAAACCTACCGTCCCGCAAAGCCACGAACCCGCCAGAGTCCAACGCCTTACGGCGAGGCACTAGGAAGGTAACCCAGAAGGCCACCTCGCCCCCTGGCTACCAGTTTTAACAGGATATCTCCGTCTGGAATACCTTCAGGATACCTCTGTCCTCCCAACTGGTTCGGGGCCTCGGGAAACCGATCCACCAGCCGTGACAACTGAGACGCGACTGAGAACCTAACCTTCCCAGGTAGCCCATCACACGAGGAGGCTCCGAAATATGAGCTGAATCGTGAGTTGGGCCAACCCGAGAACACATTGGATCTTGTGGCCCAAACTGCACAAAACCATTCGCTACTCGGTGATATTTGCGATTCTCTGGAAGCGATTCGATGGCCCTTAAATCGTCAGAAGTTAAGTTAAGACAGACGACAGCATGTGAGATGCTGTCTAACGGATCTTTTCTCTGTGAGATTCCGTCTGGCTCTTTTTCTGGTTCATAGAAAAAACCACGGCCGAATTCAATGTCGTATCGCGTTAACGTATCGTTTCGCCAGTTCAGAATTACCCAGCTGAAGTTGAAATACGATATCGTCCACGACTGGACGACTTTAATGATTCGGTTTTAGAATCGTAGGCCAATCTCGAAACTCGATACTTTCTACCTCGATATCGTGTTTCTTTGACACTGTTGACGTTCATAGACATTTTCATGACAATTCAACGACTATCGAATCGCTTCCAGAATGGCAAATATCGTCGAGTGACGACAATCGTCGACAGAATTCCCCATCTGATCGCAATATCGCACTTCCACATCTACACCATGGTCTAAAACAAAGTTGACGAAATTAAAATGAAAAAAACACAAATAAAAAGTGATACCTTGACTGTGGTTTGTCTTTATTTTTTCATAATAGTGGCGGTAAATTGACATAGTTTGTGATTTCAAAACTATTTAAAATTATTTTTTTTGCTATGTCTTCGCAACGAGAAGCAATTATAGTTTTATATAAAGTAGTACGAGATAGTTCACAATCTCGGTATCAGTCGTCAGTAAGTTTCTCTCATACGATATGTGATTTATGATATGTGATTACGAAATATGATCTATGATATGATGTGATTATTTTGTATGAAGTACCTAAGTTTACTAGTAATACTTTTGGATCATTCTTTAATTTATATGTATGTATAACCATGTAGATGAGGATAGTTCACTCTAACTTAGTCGCTACTATAACCCTAACAATATATCTATCTATATATATATATATATATATATATATATATATATATATATATATATATATATATATATATATATATATATATATATATATATATATATATATATATATATATATATATATATATATATATATATATATATATATATATATATATATATATATATATATATATATATATATATATATATTGTTAATATTTGATTGGTTTTTTGTAAAATCTTTTTTTAAAGAATTCGTTTAAAGGATGACACTTTGATGAAAAAATAAAAATAATAAAAGCCACTTACATAGCTGGAAGGTTTTCCCGGACTGGACTGGGAAATGCTTATTGTTTAAACGAGATGTATTTTTGGATGAGTACCACTTTCGACGGTACACTGTAGGTTTAATGGGATCCCTTTATCGCTAGCGAACGATCACCCTTCAAAAATAATAATAATTATTATTATTATTATTTTTATTTTTATTTTCATTTAATAGCTGGCTGATAGCGAGCCCAGCAATCTTATATCGTCCTTTAAAAGAGTGGATATATTCGAATTTCAAATCGAATTTTCGAAATGTCATTCCGCATTTAAGAGACGATTGATTGTGATTTTTTCATTGTTTTTGCTTAAATTTGTCTTTAATAAAGACATTTTATTTTGGTTTGCAAAAGGATACGCTTTGTTTTTGAGATGTGGATGAAGGGTGATCGTTCGCTAGCGATAAAGGGATCCCATTAAACCTACAGTGTACCGTCGAAAGTGGTACTCATCCAAAAATACATCTCGTTTAAACAATAAGCATTTCCCAGTCCAGTCCGGGAAAACCTTCCAGCTATGTAAGTGGCTTTTATTATTTTTATTTTTTCATCAAAGTGTCATCCTTTAAACGAATTCTTAAAAAAAAAAATATATATATATATATATATATATATATATATATATATATATATATATATATATATATATATATATATATATATATATATATATATATATATATATATATATATATATATATATATATATATATATATATATATATATATATATATATATATATATATATATATATATATATATATATATATATTTATTTATTTATTTATTTATTTATTTATTTATAACGTACAAGAACAAAAAAATACAAGGACATGCATACTGTTGTACATGAGGAATAATTAAGAACAAACATTATTATAGCGAAAAACATAGCTCTATGCATATAAATATGCTAGCATATCCGAATGAGGCGAAATCGCACAACCAACTAGACCTAGAAGGTCTGTCTCTGGCTGTGCTGTGTTATACCAACTGTATTTTTGTAACTCGCGAACTGACGAAGGTGATCAATTTTAAATATTTCTAAATCTAACAAATGTGTTGTTTACACAAATTAAAGTAAAATTTAAAGTAGAAAAAATAAATATATATGTATGCAATTAAGGGCTAAAAATAAAGTAAACTTTACATTATATACAATAAATTTAAGTGGAAAATAAGTAATAATATATACAAATATATGAATAAACACTACATTCTAGTATATATGTTTAAGAAAATGATATGTAATATTGCACAATTTTACAAATACATATTTTTTTAAATATTCACCCTACAGTATTAATAAGGTCTTTAGTTTTTGAGCGCCCAATATCTAGAAGCCAGTTTTTTACTTTACCTTTAAAAGTTACATAATTTTTCACGTTTTTCGTGGTTTCACATAGTGAGTTATAAACTTTCGGGGCGATAAAAAAACATTGTCTTCGGGCAAATGTGCTTTTAACCTTTGGAATTGTGAAAAATTCCTTACCAGCATTTCTCGTTAAGTACAATTGTTGACTTCTTGCTCTGTACTCTTTAGTTTTGTGAAAGCTTACAAGGCACTGCTTAATAAATAGCTGGCAGATATCCAAAACCTTAAACTCCGCAAAGAGCTGGTTTGAACTGTACCGAGGAGGCTTTTTGTTTATGACTCTTATTAGTAACTTTTGTGCTTTTAATAGTCGGTCCATTGTTGTTTTTGTACATGAGCCCCACGCTATAATTCCATGCACCCATATACTTTGACCAAGAGCCATATACACCATTCGCAGTGTTTCTTTACTCAGTACCTTCCTAAGTTCGCGGAACACGTACAGTAATTTCCTCGTTCGCGCCGTAAGCGATTTTATTTGGAATTCCCAATTTAGTTTGGAATCTATTTCTATGCCTAAATATCTATTTTTTTTTTCAATGTTTATATCCTCACATTTGCAATTATTCTGGGTTGAAGATACACTGCAGTTAAATTGGTGAATTTTTAAGGGTAATACGTTGGAGGTTAGGTTGGGTCTGAGTGAAAATGCTAGGTACTTCGTCTTCGAGATATTGAGTGTCAATATATGTCGATCAAGCCATGTTTTAATACTGTTCAGGGAGCATTGCGCGTCTGTAAACGCTTCATCCCAAGTATCTGCCTCAATAATGACAGCGGTGTCATCTGCAAATGAGATTATGCCTCCTTTACCTTCAAGTGTCATATCACATAAATCGTTGATATACATCAGAAAGAGTAAAGGACCCAATACGCTGCCCTGCGGCACCCCATATAAAACATTATGTTTATTACTTTCCTGATCCCCTATCGCAGTGATCTGTGACCTGTTTGTAAGAAAACTTTCGAGCCATTCATTAGCTTTACCAGAAATACCAAAAAGGTGAAGCTTTCTTATTAGGATTGTGTGACAGACTGTATCAAAGGCTTTAGACAGGTCGAGGAAAATACCAAGTACTTTTTTCTTTTCGTCAAGTTTTTTGCCAATAAGTTCTGTAACCGAACTTATGGCCTCGTTTGCTCCCCGACCTTGTCTAAAGCCATATTGATTGTTTGATAGTACGTTCGCAGATTCCAGGTGGTGCATAAGCCTAGATTTGGCCACTTTCTCGATCACTTTTGATACTACACTCAACAGGGAGATCGGGCGATAATTACTAATGTCTTCCTCGTCCCCAGATTTAAATATTGGGGTAACTCTGGCATATTTTAAACACTCCGGGAAAATTCCGCTTTCGAAGCTCCTGTTTATGATGTGCGTAAGAGGGCCAGAAATAAAGCTAGGCACCCTTTTAAGCATGGCCACTTGAATTCCATCTTGACCCGGGGCCGAATCGTCCTTGAGGTCACTTAATATTTGATATCGACTGGAGTGAATTCAAAATTAAATGAAGTTTGGCTATTGGCTCGTACATTAAAATTATCAGCTAGAGCGGACTCAGTTGTTTAAAGGTTTGACAATATATTTACGGCCAGGTTTTGTCCAATGTTACTAAAAAAGTCGTTTGTGTAATTGAGAATTTCTGCAGGATGTTCCTCTAAGTGTTTTATATCCCCTTTAATATTGATAGATGTTATTTTGTGACGCTGAGTTTTACCATATGCAATTTCTTTTAAAATACTCCAAGTTTTTTTTTGATCGCCATTTACTTCTTTAATAACTTCTTTATAGTAATTTGTTTTCGTTTTCTCGATTATTTTTTTGCATATATTACGATAGCTTTTATAATGATTTTTCAACTGAATATCATTTGGACTTTCTCTGGTTTTCCTATGAAGTCTGTCACGTTTCTTAATACATGAAACAAGACCGTCTGTGATCCATGGTTTAATTTTTATCTGGGATCTGCTTATTTTAATGACCTTCTCAGTCGTTGCGCATTTTATTCCTTCAGTAATTAGACCTAAGAAATCGCGAGTTGCCTTATTTGGATCAGATTCATGGATTATTAGTTCCCAATCAATTGATTTTATATTTTCTACGAACATATTCTTATCTGTAATACGTTTTGTAATATATCTGGGCGGTTTTTTTCTAATTTGTTTTGATATGCAAATTCCGGTGGCATAGTGATCTGTAATAGAACACTGAAGTACAAATGGTCTCATCTCATATTTAGATTTAACCATGAAGTGGTCTAAGCAACTTTGACCATCTCCGTCAACTCTCGTGGGCTTGTCAATTGCTACACCTAGGCCATAATGAGCCAATAAATTTAAATAATCGTCTGTTTGTTTGTCGTTTTCACTTAGTATATTAATATTGAGATCCCCGATAATTAAAACATTTAAATCCCTGCTATATTTTTGTAATAATTTATCTAAAGATTGCAAAAAAACCGTAATGTTTGGTTTACTAGGGGATCTATATATTGCTAAAATATTAATATCGTTTTCTAACAGAAGATGTAGGCAATTTGCATCATCGATATTATTTTCTGTGACTACTACCCGTAATTCAGTTTTAACATATACGACTACACCGTCGTTTTGTCGCTGTACTAGGTTCGTGTTGTAACATACAAACCCATCTATAGTCTTTGGCACACGCATATCGTTGATCCAGCATTCTGTTAGTATTAGGACATCCAACGAATTATCGAACTGGTCTATAAGAATTAGGAGATCAGCAAAGTTTCTGTTAATACTACGGATATTCATAGATAAAATATTCAGAGACTTCTGTTGGTTTAAATGTTGTTTGCATTGATTTGGGCAATCAAACTCAATGCAATTAAACCGAGAAAAACGATTAATTGAATCGCATATATCAGTCATATTGAAGAAAGTACCAGGCGAATAGGTTCTCGATGCATTGCAAAAAGTATATACATATATAAATACATATACATATACATATATATATATATATATATATATATATATATATATATATATAGAGAGAGAGAGAGAGAGAGAGAGAGAGATTCTGAGTGAATAAATTGATTCTCATACTGATATAACGAGATTGGTCACATTGGGACCGTCCCGGAACAGGAAGAAAACTAGGACTACTAGGACGTCTAGAAACAAACTCAAAGACAAAAAGAGGTTTGATTGCAATCCACAGACAAAATTGGCTAGAGGTCGCGCATTAGTCGCTCTTTGGCGCAGCGCATAATCCAAAATTACATCAATTTTATAACACACAAACTGATACAAGTCCTATAATTAAACAAGTAAATATATTTTTAAAAATAACATGACTACCGTTACAGAAAGTGAACTATTTATAATTATTTTTACTACGGTTTTTTTATTAAATATTTGTGGTTTATATATTTATACATATACATAGATTTATATTTCCGGAGTTTACGAAATCAGACCTTTTATTTGATACTATATATTTAAGTTAATTTATTGACATTTTGCCCTTTGAACATTTAGACAACTACCTGCTTGATATTTGGACAGTTAAGTCAAGACTTTCAGGATGACATAATTACACTAAGACACATAATTACACTAAGACACATTACACTAAGACACATTAATAATTACACTAATTACAGAAGACACATTCAGAAAGACAGAAGGATTCTAACAATGTCACACACTTTTAAATCGGTTTAACTGTTTAGAAATTATGATGGAATAGAGAAACGTAAAACATACACATATGAACCCTGAACACGTTACACTACTTTTTTCTTGGGAAGTCGGGTAAAACACTACTGCCGCCACAACGTGAACTATTGTATTTATAATTATTAGAAACAATTTGATTGTGCTAAAAAACGCTTTTTCTAGAAAATTTAATTGTAGAATTAACTGTTCCATGGGAATCAAATATCCCAAAAGACCACGAGTACAAATTAAATAAATACCATGATCTTGCAAATGCCGTAACCCGGAACGGCTTCACTGTTCACCTTCACGCGGTGGAAGTTGGCGCTCGTGGCCTGCCAGCTAAATCTCTATTTCACCTCTTTAAAGATCTTGGCCTTTCCAGAAAAATAATCAACTCTTTCTTAGAAAAATTATCTAAAACTGCGATTTGCGCATCTCAAATTCTATGGCTTCGAAGGGGGAGTGAATGGGTGGCAAGGTGAACGCTCACATGTGGCAAGACAGCTGTCCTAAACCTACCACAGCCGGTTCGTAAGTCCGGAATCCACTGCTCACCCCCCAGAAGTGTAAAAAATAGTATTATGATGGGCCCGACTCCGGTCGGTGAATTCCATGGCAGCTCCGTTTGTATTTATTTATATTTATTTGTTGAAATGTTTGTTGAGACAAAATTCAATTTACGGAAGATCAGTTACGACCCCGTTGACGCGTGTTATTTTCTTAAACATCCAGTTTTTAAAGACGACTGCGCATTCTGTGAGTCAATCGAAGGGCCATGTCCAAGGCCCGTGAAGTCTTCCGCTGGGTATTTGCCCTTTAGCAGGCTTCATCTAAACCGGGCCCATTAACTCGGCTGTGTGTAGCATCGCAGGCCTGCGCGCCCTGAGGCAGGTATCTCGTGAAAATCGCGCGCCACTCGTGACGCTTTATATAGCCTCGAGTCGACCGCCGCTACTGCACGCAGTCCGTTGCCCTCTGTGCTCATGCAATAAAACGTTTTTTTTGTATTATCGTGACTTTGATTTAACGTTGGAATAAACGTTATTTTGAGCCATTGAGTTATACGTATACACGTTTTGAGCCACCCATACTGGCACATAAATATAACGATATAATACACGGAAATACCTATGTTTCAACTAGGATTACGTATGTAAATAACTCGGACCGTGATCCATACGTTTGAATTAACATGACGCGTAACGGTGTTGGCGTGGCGGTAGTTACTGTGCCGTAAAGTTAAAACATTATGTTATTTCTTAATCGTGACTCAAGATCTCGCTTCTAACATGAATAGTCGCACACATGAATCACGTTGAAACTACAGTATGCTGTTATTTTCGTATTAACCGTACGGAAAATGTTAATACCTATAATCGAGTAATGGAATTTCAACTAAATTCCTTGTAATTCAACAAAATTACGAATGAAACATCGCTATTCTGTAAAACAAAATTAACTACCCCCACTTGATGCAACTTAGGCCACCTATAACTATGACATGGCTAGTGGACTAACAATAAGGAATCAAAACTTTAATAATCTTCATATACAAAAATCAGCATGCGTATGTTTGTGGTCGCAAAACTCAAAAAGTAATCGGTCAATTAACTTGAAATTTTGACACAACGAAACACGTATGCTGAGCCACAGCAACGCCTGGCCGGGTACAGCTACTAATATATAATCGTCTTTAAAATCGGAATTCAGTGAGATACACTAAATAACGTCTCTTGTCCTGTCATCCTCTCGTCTCTTGTTCTCTCGCCCCCTCTATTCCAGCCTCAGCGACACAACTCGGACAGTTGACGTCACAACATCACCAGCGATGATGCGAATAACAAGTGTGAATTAAAAGCTATGAATAGTAAAGTTGTTTGGCCGGGGATGTTTGCCCGAAGGGTTTTGGCGGCGACGACAGGTGGGGGGGGCGAAGGGGAGGGGGGAGCGTCGCGACGCCGCGTCGGTCTCGTCGGCGCCAACCACCAAGTTCGATATTTAAATTTGGCAGTATGTGTATCTAGTCAGCCGCGCAAAACACTATGTGCCAGAAGTGCTGTGATATAACCCTTTAAGGACCGTGGGACATATGCGCCCCACAACTTCAAAAAACATTTTATAAATTGTGGAATACGAATAATTAAGTCGGCATTAAACTTTTCAACAGTTTGCCCACTCAATTTAAAACTCTTTCCAGGGAAGGGAATTCGCGATTATTTCAGAAAAAGCTCAAGAAACATCTAAGCTGTTTTTAGTTTTCGAGTAGGTACTATGATATAGATTTCATAGGGTATTTTTTTGTGAAATCTCATTAACATTAATAATTTTTAGACATTTGTATTATTGCAAGGACCATTTTAGTGCCTTTTCAATAGTCAATAATAATAATAATAAATCTGTAAAGGATCGTCAAGGAGTAAGTTGCTTTGTTTTAAGAGAACCCGCGTTTATAGGCTCCATGCATGTCGTCTATAAATAGCGCACCGAGTGGTCGCGCTCGCCTGATACCCGACACCCCAAATAAATGTAGATGTGTATTTTTAAAATAAAATTACCCATTAATATAGCAAATACTAAAAGACTAATACTAACTTATTGTTGCATTTGTTGTTTTAACCCATCACCATCTGATATAGCAGTCATTCGAGCCCGGATTTTAGATGTATCTATTAAATTTTAAATGTGATCTAAAGCTATGCTGTTTCGTGACACTGCTATTTTGTATTCGAGAGTATTGTGCATTTGCGTTTTGTATGAAGTTCGGTCATGCGAACCCAGATTTTGGATTTCTGAGTGAGTTACTGTACAAATTGGTTTGGTGTAAATGGTTTTTTTTCTCAACGTTCAACGCCGATTCTAAGAACACATATTCATATATTTCTTAAATATTATTCATTATTTTGAGAAAGTTTTACATATTCATTAATTACGGATTAAAATTAACCATGTAGAAATATAAAAATAAAAAAACTGCCTTAATGTTTTAATTTCCTGTTTTTATAACACCAGTAGCAATCAAACGGTATAATTTATGAATACAGTTGTGATCAAAACGATCTAAATGTTCCAGTTTCAATCAAAACGATCTAAAGGAAAATTAGTTTTTTTATTATGTCTCATTCTTGCGATGAAAAATTACTTGCGAATGCTAGATCTTATACAAATCAGTCAAGGTATCAACTAAAAAAAACAAAATATACAAATAAACAAATGGAAGTATGCTTAAATAGCATACTTTTTGATTTTGCCTCCTGTAAAATTGAGTTCAACACTTTTAGATCGTTTTGTTCGCCGACTCCTCATTTCCGTCTTGATCTCGGTTTTTTAGCGCGTTCACAATACTTTCCCTTGGGCCGTGAAAGTAAAATTGAATTGAATTGAATTAATGACCCAAGTTTACTTTCCCTAGTTACGGGACAGTGAAAATTAAAACCGATTATTGTGATATTTGCCCTCTTTACCCCGTCTATCGTACGATTGACGTGAAATGACCCAAACCCATATTCAGTCACTCAAGGAAAAATCCAACGATATCATAGGAAAATTGAGACTCGTGATGAAATAAATTTGCGATAAGAGACCGTATGCTCAGGGGACGGCAAATAATGTTGAACGGCACCAAGCCCCGTCGTTTCTTTCTCAGGTAACAAGGGAACACCTCATCCTTTGACTTTACGATACAGCTGAACTCTGACCTTATCTTTTCCTCAACCCTACTCCTACATCAGGGAGGGCGGAAAGTTTTGCTCTCTTAGTGGCCGGAATAACAATGCGTAGTGATCGCTGACACCCCACTTTATATCGAGATGTTTTTAACGTGTAGGTAAATGGGGAGAAATATAATCGTACCTAGCGTTTGGAGATGAGGTAAGCACTGTGGGGCGGTGTCGACTACAACGGGCGAACCCGTCACCCCAGGCTGTTATAACGATATGTGATCGTTTTTTTCAGACTTGGGATAAGCGTAGAAGACTTAAAGGGAATACAAATCTACTAGAGTTGTCAACTACAACGGGCGTACCCGTCACCTCAGGAAGTTTTAACGATTAGTCGTTCTATCTCCCTGAAGTGAGCGCAGAAGACTTGGTCAAAACAGTCCACCGTCAAGCTCCGCCACAAACCCGTAAGAGGCCAACGCCTTAACCGCGAGATAGCCAGGAGTGTTACCCAGCGGGCTTACACTCACGCCCTTACTTCCAATTGCGACCAGATTACTCCAGTCTCTCGAATACAAATCTACTGTCTAGCTATGCCAACATGCCCGTCAGAGGCCAACGTCTTACGGCGTGGCACCGGGAAAGGTATCCAGCGGGCAGCCTCGCCCTTTCCTACCAGTTTTGGAAGGATATCTCCGTTTGGAATTAACCATCGGGATGCCTCCAAACTCCCGACTGGTTACGGGTTCGAAGTCGCTTGCGCGACATCTACCTGCTATATATTCAGCGGTGAGGGCCGCACCACACGCATAGGCGAAAGCCTTCGTCTATGCGTGTGGTGCGGCGCCGGAGAGCACCGTGTGGCGTACCATGGATATTTGTATGTAGGGTGCCGCAACGGCACCCACGCAGGTGCCGCGCCGCATCGTGTGCGCAGTTATAATAGAATCTATCGCGGGTCAAATGGCATCTTTTGTACTGCTCTGAATTCAGGTTCAGGTAGCTGATTTAGTCATTTCAAGAATGTCTGACGATAACATAACATCCACCCCCGCTGCTTAGGAGACAGTATATTTTCATAGTCTCCAGACTCCTTCAGAATTCGTCAGAGTGCACAATAGATTGGCGTCGCTGACGGTGCGCAAACAGTCTAGTAGCATCGGGAGGCAATCCCCCAGGAGAAACCGATCTATCAGCAGTGAGCCCTGAGACACAAGAGTCTTACCCGGAGTAGCCTTCCACTAGAGGAGGCTTCTGAATATAGAAGTTAAATCGTGACTTGAACTGATCCGAGAACACATTGAAACCTATTATGAGCCAAGCTGCACGAAACCGTTCGATTCAAAGGAACAGATGGATAGACGTAACAGGTTCCGGGCAGTGGTGGTCTTTTTGTGTTGCCTTGATCGGCCCAACTCACGGCTCAACTCCCATACCTGACCGAAGAGGGACAGCTGTGAACTCTGCCTGCGGCTCGGTCGGATACGATCGAGATCAGAAGTGCGGATTCGGGAGAACACGTCGGACGGAACTGTGCGGATTGCGTACCAGGCTGTGTCAGCCCCGTTTACGCCATTCGTCGAATAACCGGGGGAGTATGGAGACGTATGTCCCTAAAGAGTGGGGGTAGCGGTTGACCTGGCGTCACCTATTCTTAGAAATGACCCGATCCCGAGTGACCTTGTCGGGCAAAGGGCGCCAAGGATCCGCGATAAATTCAATATAAATTACCGCTAACGTCAAGAAAAGTCCGCGTAAGCGACCTCGAATACGTGAGTAGACTGGAGGACAAACACAACCGTCCAAATCTGGTAAAAAGGGCGTGAGGCCGGCCCGCTGGGTTCACTTCTATAGTGCCTCGCGGTAAAGAGTTGGACTCTTACGTGCTTATTGAGGTCGTTGGATGGTGGACTGTGTTGTTCTAAGTCTCTGCGTTCACTCCATGGGGGGAAGAATCGTTATAACTTCCTGGAGTGACGGGTTCACCAGTAGTAGTTGACAACTCTCAAGTGTACAAAAATAAACATGAAAATAGAGTTTACTCATGGTACTTAGAGACATGCAAACTCATGCTACTTAGAGACAATCGAACATGCAATGTCAACTTCTGGTATTTTGGATAGAGATGTCTCGTGCCGTAATGTAAAAACATAATTTTATTTCATTACGTCGCGACCTTATGATCTCGCTTCTAACATGACAGCATGTAGTATACATAAGGTTATAGTCGGACACATAGAACATGTTGAAACTACAGTCTACTGTTATTTCCGTATTACTCGTAAGGAAAATGTCCAACAAAATTCCTTGTGATTCACAAAATTACGATTGAAACATCGTTATTCTTTATAAAACCGTAGTAACAAAATGGTAATGTAAGAATCAATCAAATATATTTCTCAGTGAACTTTGAAATTGTAGATTATCTCGGTTGTTTGATATTATAAATAGAAAAAAAATTACCGCGTGCAATTTGTAGCACGCGACGTTTCAGCGATGTTGTAACCGCCATTGTCCATGGTAGACTGAGTCTACCTGTACTCAGTCTACCCTGGAGAACGTCGGTTGCAACATCGCCGAAACTACGGGTACTACAACTTCACATTGTAAATTTCCTATTTATGTATGCCTACTCATTGCTCGCGTACATACGTTGCTATCTTCTTATATTTGAGCGTGCTCCTATGGTTATCGAAGTGAATAAAAAGCCACCGAAGCGATCTCGAGACAATTGTTAATTACGGAATGCTGGATTCAATACGAGCGAGAGCTTGCCAAGACTAGGTTATTGGTGGCTTGTGGGTGGAATGCATTTCCGGAAGCCTTGGCGACATTTCACACGCGGCTCACAAGCCTCAGCCAAAAGCCGCCCCCCCTCCTCCCTCCTATTATGTTTTTTTATTTATTTGTTGAGTGGGGCCTTTCTAAGGTCTTTATGAGCCTTGTAACACTGCGACCATTGCTGATCTATTGTGTTCGCCACCTACTACAGTTCTGCGCTAAGCCTCGTGTCATTTAAGAACCGCAGCAGGCTTTTGGCGCCAGATTGTTTTACCTCCTCAGGTTGGAGGTAATGACCACCCAAGTGGGTGTATCTTTTACGCATCAGCGGTCCACACTCGCACATGAGGTGCTGGGGAGTTTCATCTGCTCCTTGGCAGAACCTGCACATTTTTGTGTCTCTAAGCTTGAGATTGAACATGTGTTTGTTGAGGCCACAATGCCCCGTGAGCGCCCTCACCAGTATGCGTAGATTGTTCCTATTCAGCGACAAGGCCTCACGGGCCGTCTTACGGTCGTAAGCCTTAATTAGCGCTTTGGAATGATTCGACCCTGGCGTGTTGTTCCAGTGGTTGACGGATTGTTCTAAACACATTTGTTTGAGCATTAGGTTTGCAAGGCTTTTTGGTACGCCACAGCAAAGTTCAGGGCCGTATAACGTTTCCTTTGCTCCCGTCTTAGCAAGTTCGTCGGCTTTTTCATTTCCCTCGATTCCTGCATGGCCGGGAACCCATCTTAGAATTACCCTGTTCTTTCGCCCAGGGAATTCAGTAGTGATATGCAGTTTTGCACTAGCTTTGAATTAATGGTATTCGAGGCTAGTGCCATAAAAGATGCTTTGCTATCCGAGTGGACATATATACGGTGGTTGGCCCCTCCCTCCTAGCCTCGGGTCTGAAACCATCAAACAACATGCATACAAAAATTAAACTAAAGTTTCCTAAAAAAACACGCTCGGATCGCCATAGATAGCCATATCGCAATCATGGTTAATTTTTTTTATATGGTTTTGTCGCTCGTAATGATTTACCAACTTCAAAGATGCCGGTGTACTAAAACTCACCCTGTATACACACATAAACAAACGTTATTATTCATAGATACTTCGTTATCTAATAAATCTCTACATATTTCAATAATCACTCTAAATTGCTTTCTCCGTTGGGATTCTCATATACATAACGTGGCTACGAAGGTGCGAATCCTTGGATATGTTTTCAAAGAACTGAGGAATATCCTGGATTCCAAAACACTAAAAACTGTTTATTATGCTTTATGTGAATCGCTTATTACTTACGGCATAATTGGATGGGGTGGATGTGGTAAAACCCTGCTAGAGCCATTGCAAGTTGCGCAGAAATTTATATTAAAAATTATTCTACGTAGACCATATCGCCATCCCACTAATGGACTTTATAAGGAAGGTAAAGTTCTTGATTGTAGGCAACTTTTTCTAAAAACTTATCTCATAAGGCTATTTTTAGACAGTAACTCAAATTTAGGAATAATTCAGAACCGGCGACCAACGAGACAAGTTTTAGAAAATAGCCTAATAATACCCAGAAGGAAAACATCATTTGGACAAAGACATTACTCTTTCATTGCGCCGAGATTTTAAAATCTGATCAATATGGAAATAAAAATGAATTTGACATTTAGGGAATTCAAAAATAAATTAAAGAAATGGTTATCGAATCATGACCGACTAACCATACATCAAATGTTAGAAATAATAGTATAATAAAACTTAGGTGCACAAATTATTAACATATTTTTAAACATATATGTTAAGTATATTTTGACTTTGACAATGAAGTATACTTTTTAGACTAGGTATTTTTATATTAATAAATATTAATGACTGTTTCTTTCTTTTCTCACATATAACTTTATTTATTTTATTTAATCGAATTTTATATGATATTTATTGCCGATTAAATAATGGAATTGCATTTTATTTATTATATCATCTTTTAATAAAAAAAATATTATTATTATTATTTTATTTTATTCTGAAGACCACATTTTAGGGCAATTTAATGTCATTAGCTTTTTACTAAAACTTGTATATTTTAAACAACCAAGCAATCAAGCAAACTTGATTGTAATATTGGAGTCCTGTCCACCCTAGAACGCGCTAGTCCCAGTTGGGTGACAGAAACAAATAAGCAAAAGGTTAAGGTTTTGCCATTCGGTTCCTGTTATTTTTATAAGTTAATCAATGTTTCATAGTAATTAATTCTTAAATAAATAAATAATAAATATAAAAAGAGAGGTTCCGATTCTTTATTGATTAATTCACTGACTAAGTCATCAACACCCAGCCCTAACTCGTAGACCTAGAAAGCTGAAATTTTGCTCAGAAGTTGCTTTTAGGACGTAGGCGCTCAGTAAGGGATTTTTCGAAATTCAACCCCTAAAGGGGTGAAAAGGGGTTTTAAAGTTTGTATTGAGAAACGATAAAGATGGACTTCTTAATTCGAAACTTTGTAAGATTACTCTAATAAACAAATAAGCAAATAGGTGTTTTATGTGTTTTCAAAATTCAACGCCTAAAGGGGTGAAACGGTATTTCACAATTTGTATTGATAAACGATATTAGATGGACTTTTCGGAAATAAGCAAACGGGTGTTTCATGTTTTTTCAAAATTCAACCACTAAATGGGTGAAATAGGGTTCCAAAATTTGTATGGATAAGCGATATTAGATGGACTTTTTATTTCGAAACTTTGTTGGATTACTCTAATAAACAAATAAGCAAATAAGTCTTACGTGTATTTTCAAAATTCAACCCCTAAAGGTGTGAAAAGGGGTTCAAAGTTTGTATGGAGAAACTATATTAAATGGAATTTGTATGATTCGTTTTTTATCTTATTTATAAGGTCAAACAACCGCGATAGTCTACGATTTTATAATTTTTTTTTTTTAATTTTATTTTATTTGGTACCCAAACAGAATATTGACAACACATACAGTGACATATATACACTACAGTTACATGACTATATCAATATCCTTTTTATATGAGTACACAATTAGCACAATGCATGAACAATGGTTGAATTTTTAAAAAAATACGTATAGAAAAAGGAAAAAAACAAAAAATACCAGAATTACAGTATTTTAAAGAGGGACGCTTTGAAGGAGCATAAACTATCATGAAATATATCGATGCGATTGTCAAGATGAAATTTGTTATACAGACGACATATACGTGGGATTACGTTATTTACTCCGGTATAGTTTTTTGCTAAAGGTGTGTTTTTTTCACAGTAGGGTTGGTTGTATAAGATTGTCGTAGGATAATAAACCAGACCGTTGTGAATTTTTACAATAAAGAGTAAAAACAAACAAACAAACAAACCTGGGTACCAAAAAAACAATTATTCGTCTAATGCATCCTCTAAAATCGATATTAAAATGAAATCATATCGAAGGCTGCTTTTCGACAACGCTGCCGATGGCTTCTAATTTATGCTACGCTGTAGCACATTTGCGAAGGCATTTATAATGTCGGAAGCCAACAAACGCAGGCAGACGCCGCGCCGCGCCGGGCCGGCGCGGCGTCGTCAACACGGTTTGGCACCGGCCCAAGATCAGCGAACCCCGCGCGCTACTATGGAGTAGAATTGCACCCTTTACTACACCCACGCGTTCAATTGTTAACCTATGCTTGATTTCCAGACTATGAAGATCTGAAGACATTGTGAAGTCGAGAAAGTTGCCATGAATGCTATATACGAGGGTGGATGAAATATATACGGTAATTTTGCTATTCTGCTTACTACGCACTTCCTAGCTAGATGATGCCGAGCGCAGTTGATGTTTGGTTTGTGAGGAGTAGTGGAACCGGCTTGGTGTTGATTTTAGTCCGATAATGAATAAAACTGATGAATAGAAGAAAAGAATTGGTTTATTATGCGAATTATCGCATCACACAAGAAAAACGGATGAAAGAAACAAAATTATACAAAAGTGAACTGACAGCTCTGATCTGTAGAGTTGTTCCACATGCATGAGTGCTTGACTTGAAACGAAGTAGCGCTGAGCAACCAAATTCAATACTTGGTTAGCGAGTGTGCTCGGTTCTGTCGTCAGTACAGCCATGACCGAGCAAGAGGTACCTACTTTCGTCTGTTGCACAACGCATTATCATCGGATTTTTTTAGTCGATTGAAGGCGCAGTTCGGGGAGAGTACGCTGTCTCAGAATCATGTGTATACGTGTGCCAGAGAACTTAAGGGTGGGTGAGAACGTGTTGAAAACGAAGGTCATAATCGACGCCCAAGTACAAGACAACACAGCCTCACAGTTAACAACATCCGTGCCGTTAAAGAGCTTATTGAAAATGATCGCCGTTTATCTGTTAAAGAAATCTAATCATAAGCGCGTATCAGTTATGGGAGTGTTTAATCCGTTATTACTGATCGTCTTGGATTCAGGAAATTAGTGCCCGATGGGTTTCGAGGTTGTTGACCGGAAATCAAAAAGGAAATCGATAATGTTGACCGGAAATCAGGTGGGAAACCCTCTAACCCCCTCCTTACGGTCCAGACTTATCCCCTGTGGTTATTTTTGTTCGCACCCTTGAAGGAATCACATGGAGGGAAACGATTCACAACTTATGAAGAAGTCGAGGAGCACGTGCGCAATTGGCTTAACACAATCTCAAACTTTTTATGAAAGAGGAGTATTGCAGCTTTCAAATCGTTGACAAAAGTGTGTGAAGCTTACAGAAGGATATCTAGAGAAGAACTAAGTTTTTCACAATAAATGTCTATAAAAATACCGTTTATGTTTGATTCGCTTTTCTATGGCGATCTGATCGTGTTTTTAGCTAATTTTGCTTTAATTTTCGTATGTATATTGTTTGATGGTTCCAGACCCGGAGCTAGGGGGGAGGGAAGGGGGGCGAACAAGGGTACCTGCCCCGGGCGGCAATTAAAGGGGTACCAAATTCATGTGTTTGTAAAAAGTCGTTTCACTAAAGCGCTTAGCAACCAGAGCGCTCGTACTATCGACTGTTCATTTGGTTTTGGAACGCATCCTGTGTTGATTTTTGAACCCGTGCGCAGTGTGTGATGTCTCTGCAGCGCCGTATTTGGACTTGATAAGGCCCTAAGCTATTTGAGCTATTGCTGCAGTATATTTAAATATATATGACAATTGGTCATTCGGACGATTTTTTGGGGGCCACAAAAAGTATAGATATAGCTACAAAAACTTTTTTTTTTTTTTAAAATTTTATCTTTGAAAAAAAGTATGAAATACTTTGAGCACTCTGAGCCATCTAGCAGTAAGTAAAATAACGGGAATAAACAATATTCGCAATATTTTACCTACCGTTAGATGGCACAGTGCGCTTAACGCTTTCAATACAAATAAATCAATAGTTTTAAAAAAAACACTAAAAATACGCTTTTGGGCTATGATACGATATTCACATACACACGGCTATGATACGATATTCCATCATGGAATGCCAGTGCCTATCTTCCGGCTTCATCATCAGACCTTGAAACCTAATCGTGGTCAAAGTGCATTCGAAGACTTTTCTAACAAGTCCAAACACAGCTATGATACGATGTTCCATCATGTGGTTAGGTCGCCTGATCTTACTTACATTGTAAGGTCCCGGGTTCGATTCCCGGCTGGGTCACCATTTTCCGTTGGGATCAAATTAACGGAATTGCATTTTCAATTCTGTCGATCGAATGCAATAACAAGACACACACTTACATACATGTTACACGCACACATACATATAACACGTCATAGTAGGGTTGGTTGTAAGAGATTGTCATATAACAATAAACCCGCCCATTGTGATATTTTCACAATAAAGAGTATAAACAAACAAACGAAGTTCCAGTTCATATCTTCCGACTCCATCATCAGATCAGTTCGACAGTACCATATTATTGTATTGTCATCAGAACTACATACAGCTGCCAATTTTCATGACGCTACGATCCTTGGAAGATGGTTAAATTAGTTACCTTAGATTCCATTACATAGTTACATACAGGTCGACCTAATAAAAGCGTGTTAAAAAGGAACCATTTTTTTAAATCAAAAGTTGCTAAATTGCTCGTATTGATTTACCCACTTTACGGATGCCGGTTAGTTAAAATTCACAATATTTATTACATAACGAAATATCCATACCTACTTAGTAATAAAATGTAATTGTTATAGAACGATCTAAAATTCTGTTCGACTTTTCGGACGATCTTCAGGTGAGCACTGAAATCCAAATTCTTTATTTATTTTATTTATTTATTCGTTACATAAACATTCAAACGCAATAGCAAAAAAGAAATATAATGTACAATCCAGAAAATACCGCTATATGCTTCTAAATTTAGGCATACATCTGTCTGTGCCCAGGCCAAATTGTACATAAATTAAATGTTAAAGTGCATAAAATTATTCCTAATGTGCCAAGTAAAGTGAAACCGAGCCCGCCTTGCTAGGCACTCCTGTGATAAGGCGAGCTCACTTCCTGAGTCTTATTGGAGTGCCACGGTTGTGTCAGTCACTTTGGTCTGAGTACACACTTTTTGAAGCGTTTGTCGTCCAATTGCCTATCCCTTGTCCAACTCAAGTTTTATAAAATGCTTGTATTTTTGAATATTTCATATTTTGTCTCTTTTTACAGCAAATAAAACATTTAAATATATAAATATGCAGTAAATAAGGTAACCATATAAGGATGTGCTGCGCAAAGCCTACTGTTCGGACAAAATGAGAGGTTACACTGAAAAATTAACACTGTTGAAACAGCGTATTCATCAGGGCACTCTGTCCATGTTTCCGAGCACTCCTGCATTGAGAAACGTCAACGCTGCAACCATTTCTATGATACGCGATTCATTAATGTTACTGGAAGAAAATATTGTCAGATACTTTCCTAATATTGACGTCAAAGACTGTGTATGAAACCATCTCAATACGTCTCTCAGCAGTTTGGTTGGTTTCAATTTGGCAGAATAAGAAAAAAAATCGCTTTAAAAAATAAACGAGCTTTGCATTTAAAGTTCTGGATATACGAGTAATTTCTTTTAAATATCCAAATTTAAAATAAAAAAGCAATCACAGTGTTTTTACCATTTTCAACCTCGTATCTGTGCCAACAGAAAAATTCAGCACTGACAAATCTAACAAGTAAATGTAATAAAATAAATAAAGAACACGACTGCCGTTACAAAAAGTGAACTATTGTATTAATAAATATATTTTTTACATTTTTTAATGAAATGTTGTGGTTTATGTATTTATCCGTATATAATAGATACATATGCAATTTCGGAACGTACTCAATCAGACCTTTCATTCGACACTAAACACGATGTATTTATTATTTATGTTAATTTATTAATATTTAGACATTTGGACATTTAAACAACTATTTATTTGATATTTTACAGTAAGGGTACCCTATAACACTCGGGGTTACATAACGGTTCTTAAAATGCTACACACTTCTAAACTGATTCGATTGTTTTAAAGTTATAGTACAATAAAGAAACGGAAAACATACATAAATGAACCCTGATCACATTACACTCCTTTTTTGTTGGGCAGTCGTGTGAAAAGGGGCAAACGCGCGTACGACTTATATCCATCGATGAAGAAATGAGAGAATGTCTGTCGACAATTCACCTAGGGATAGGATATCTCTGCGTCAAGCCCAGTACTTTTCTTTGAACATGCCTTTAGGCCGTGGGCGACAGGGCCAGTACAGCAGTAGATCATATAAACCATACCCCCACATTTGTGTGGGTTAGGAACTCATGATCACCCCCACATTTGTGTGGGTTAGGAACTCATGATCACCCACACAATTGCATAGGCAGGGTCTGAAAATGATAAGAGAATATACGTTCAACTAGAATCGGTTAGAAAACTTAAAAATATATTCACAATGGGCCCGATTGCGTTTCTTCGTAAACTATAATAAGAACTTAGTTCAAACGAACGAGACAGAGCGATACGTTAGAAGGGAATTTTCGATTTTCCCGCACCAAAATTATCTGTCGAACTTATAGACGACCGAATAAGTTTGAACACATGTCGTGCGATGTTAGATTGTGGGTAGTTTTAATGCGGTAAAATGACAACCGTTCATTTTACATTCCGCTCTGACGTACCTACTGCTCTGTCTCGTTCACACGAACTCATTTCCGATATTAGTTCACGAAAAACGCAATCGAGTCCAATATCATATTTAATCGACTAAAAAAACTCAGTATGGATTTTTTGTTATTAAAAACGTATTTTAATTCAGAAGGATACATTAAATTAAATTTTATTTACCTTTTATGAAAATCTACTATTAAAAATAAACGAGCAGTTATTTAAACTCTGCCTCTTAGTCCTATTAAATGCATATTTATTATTCTTAATATGATGAATTTCTGATAAAAATTCGTGAGCGCGAATCGTGTGGGAGTATGATGGTAGTTTACACTTAGCGCCGGCATCGGTTTTGTGAATGAAAACGCGGGGGCGGAGGTGGGGGCCGAAACGTCGCGTAAGAAAGAGAGGGGGGAACCAAATAAGCTCATCTGCATAGGTCAGCTTTGATTTTAAAGATAGTTTATGAGGAATGTGTGAATTTTGCAGGTGATGGGGACGGCTGCAGGTCATTTCCAGGACAAAGAGGCTATTTTAAGACGTGGGGTTTGTCGCCCACACAACCTGTGGCTGGCGGCGATCAATAGCGCGGCGGTGCGGGCGGCCGACGGGGCGCGCGCCGCCCGGACGCCCACCAATGGGCGACGCCCGCCCGAGCGTAGGCGCGAGGGGATTCATTGAGAACGTGTGGGCGTAGGGCGGACCGCAGTTATAAATAGGGCCGCGCGCGCGTCGAGCCCTCACATTCGGTCCGACGCCCGCCTGTCGAACGGTCGCGCGTCGCGCTCACCCCACGAGCTCCGCTCTTTAAAAGTTCGCTCGACAAACCGCCGCGCGCTCTACCTCAACCAACAGTAAGCCGCACTTTTTTTTCCTCATAAAAACGCGATTTTTACGAGTGTTTCGATATACTGATTATCTTGAAGTAATCATGGAGTTTCTGTGGTTGATAATTTTGCCGCAAATCGCTTTCGGATACGGGATGTACGGCACGAAGAGATACGAAAGAGCGGCCGCGCACCCGAACCCCGCATGGGTACCTCTCCCGGTCTACCGCCAGCAGCAGGACTTTGCACACACGCCGGCTTACTACGGCCAGGTCGTCTACCCCTACGCGCAAGAATACCCAAACGACGTATACTACCCTTCGAAACCGGTGATCAACTACCCGTCGTACGCGGTGGTCAGGCCTATTCATAAACTAGAGATGTATCAAGGCTATCCCCATTACTACACAGCCGAGAGGGGAAGACCAGTGTACGGAGACTACGACGCCGAGCCTATGGAGAACCTCCACGACGAGATGCTGCAAGAGGAAGCGCGCGAAGAGCGCGAAGACGCCCTCCCCATCGGACAGGAAACCTGGTACGAGGGAGAAACCTCAAACTACGACGACGTCAACGCGGCGTTCCTCCAAAATTTGATCCTCTCGCAGATGTACAAGGATTCCGTCGCTAAAACCGACGAAGACGACTCTTTCGAGGACAACACGGACATATACAACGACCGCAACACCAGAGAGTTCGAAGACGTCGACGTGCGCCAGTTGAAAGCGCTGGCGGGGAAACCCCTGTACCACGTCGCGAAGACGAACAAGATGATCCCGGACAACGACTACGGCGTCGTCAAAACGAAAGTCGGCTCGACTCCTCTCACCCACGAGGACAAGGACTACAAGCAGTACTACGACGACCAGAAATACTTCAACGAAGATTACCCCAACGACGACGCTTGGATCAACTGGGCGAGCAAGCGAAGCGAGCAGAAGCCCAAGTCGAAGGCGCCGAAGAAAACGCCGTCGGAGACCCGAAATAAGCCGACTACCATTCCGACGACGACCACAGCGAAGCCCACGACTCTGCACGTCGTAAAAGACGGTCAGAAAGAGGTAGTTCTGTTACGCCCAGCTACGCCCGTCCGACACCCCTTCCCGGAGCCCGTCATGAAGATGCTGGCCACCGAATCGACCCAGATCAAGCATTCGCCATCTGTATACGAGACCATAAAGCATCTTCTTGCGATGGAGGCCGACATGAAAGACGTAAGTAATTTGTGGAATATGTATGTGTATAATATTACATAATAATACCTATATAATATTATGTATATAATATTAAATATATATAATAGTATCATATTTAGTAATATAATATATTATATAGTATTATATATAAAATTAATAATGTAACATATTATATATAATTAATATTATACAATACAGGTTGGGTTTTAATTAACCGACGTTCTTGAAGGGGTTAAATCAGTACACAATTAACGATATTTTACTTACTGTTTTCTATTAGCGCTAATATACAATGTTAGCGATATTCGACCTACTATTTTATATTAGCGCTAATATACAATATTAGCAATATTTTATGTACTATTTTATATTCAATATACAATATTAGCGATATTATACCTACTATTTTATATTAGCGCTAGTGTAAATTATTAGGGATATTTTACCCACTATTTTATAGTAGCGCTATTTTATTTTACGTACTATTTTATATTAGCACTAATACACAATATTAGCAATATTTTACCTACTATTTTATATTAGCGCTAATATACAATAGTATAATATAATATTAGCGGTATTTTACCGACTATTTTATATTAGCTCTAATATACAGTTTTACCGATATTTTACCTACCACTAAATGGTGCATCGCTTTTGATACCATTTAAAACAAATAATTTTCGAAAAAATGGTTCACTCACTTCAAGGATGCCTGTAAATTAAAACTCACGCTATATATGTATGTATGTGTTTAATATTGTATGTGTATAATTAATTGTCCGGTGCTCGAGGCTAAAAATAGCGCGGATCATTAACACCTTATATTTTCTTATTCTGCAGGGCACCGGAAGCGATTCTCGCCTGCAAAAGCGCTTCGTTGCATCCGAAGGCGACCTCGTGGGCGAGCTGCGCGGGTTGAAGAACAGAAATAGGGCATAAACTGATCGATCGGCGACCCAGCAAAACAACTGCCGGAAGCGGGACTCCCCTCTTCGGAGTGAGTAAAACGATCGACGCGTACAACAACTCAATTTATAAAGTCACTTTGTCTATTCTAAATGGCATGATCTGTATATTTCTTTTTAAGACTGAAAATCATGCATATTTACGTAGATACATATATATTACTTAATGTTTTGTCTTTGGACTGTTTTAATTATTTGGAAAATGGAGCAGCTCCCCGGTAGCCTGCGTGAAATGCACAACACAAGCTACATACGAATATATAATTTCTTTCGTCTCATTAGTGACCTACACTTAAGAGCAGTGAATCCAAGTCACCAACATAAAAGGATAAATATCTCGGATACTAAGACCGCTAGCTTATTCAATAATGAACATATTAATGTCTAACATCGATTACCAGAAACGCTTCTTTTTTTGTGACGTAACATAAATAAACCAAAAACAAATGCAGTGAAATTCGCAGTTCGATCTTCAAATAATAATTTATTTTGTGCATTACTTATGCCTTTTTGATGCCTAACTATTGCCTAAAAATGCCTTTTTGATTACAGTAACGAAAAAATTCTATTAATTTTATTTGAGTAGTATTAAATAGTCTATAAATAAATAGTATATAAACGAATTTACCGCGGGAACTTTGCAACACTCGACGCTTCGCCAATGTTGCAATCGTCGCTGGCCAGGGTAAACTGTCTACCCTCAACAACCGCGTTTGTAACATCGCCGAAACTTCGGTTGCTACAAGTTTCACGCGGTAAATTCGTGTATAACCTATTTACAATATCAAACAACCGCGATAGTTTTCGATTTCATAGTCTATAGACGCTTTTTATTTGAATAGTCTAGCATTCTTGGTTTCCGAGATATGGAGATTCGGATTCATTGGTCAAAGTGTATTTATTTTTTATTTCGTAATCATATTTGCCAAATCAATATAACGATTTATAGTAAATAATGAAAATGAATGTCCATTATTACATATATTATTATTATGATCACAGTAATTGTGGTTCCCTTCGGTGGCAGCTAAGATCGCATTACTGTAAATATTTAAGGAATGTAATAGATAGTTACGATATATAAATCTGTAAAACCTTCCATTATCATCGGAACGCGCGCTTTTTATACACGTATCTTCCAGTTTTGATTTGATTTCAAACCGTCAGCTTCTATAGTATGATATACAAAATGGGTAGAAAACGAATAGCTTTATCGAAAGTACTAATATTTAATAAAAACGTTGTAATCGACAGTACAATTTCGAAGCAGTTGTGAAGTCAATGTGAAGAAATCTCGCTCACTTCTGTCATTTTCTAGGTGCTTTTTTGCATAGACCTTTATATTTAAAACGCAAACAATGTGATAATGGCCTAGGGTGAATACAATACACATAGATTATAGATACGTAGATAACCAAATATTTTTTTTTACATTTAAAAACAGAGCATGTAGGGAAATTTTCCTTTCTATTTTTCGCAAACAAGTTTGGACGACTTTGTAGAGGTGTACACACAGCAGCGGTTAACTCAACAAATTGTATATTCTGTAATTCGTTTTAATTTTTCTAATTTTGATAGTCACCTAACTATAAATGAACATATCTCTGACTTTTTTTATGAAACGCAGTAGTTTTCTATGCGAGAGGCATTTACACTTCGATTTGGGCGTACGTGCGTAACTCTACTTAAGGGTATATTTTGATAAAGCTTTAAATATCTTAAAATTAAAAAAAACGATTGGAAAACGGCAAGTCTACCGCCTAATATGTCGAGCGGTCTAAACTTAGTTACCTACTATTAACTCGTAAATGTATGCAATTTTTAACATTCGATTAATGTGAATATTATTATACGAATTCATAAAGAATCGTGTCATTCAATCATTTGTTTTCGATAGAAATAGAGTAGAATATTATATCGATTATCGAAGTCGGAGATGAAGTGAAAGAGTCACATGTTAATCGACTTCGCATTGTTTATCTAATTGTTTATTAATAAGAGTTAATCATGTACAATGGACTGACTGTATTGTAAAAATGTACAATAAAAGAAAAAACAATTTCTCTTGTTATTCCTAACTTCCTTTTCTGAATCCCTGAAGAACTATACTCTAAAGTGTGCGTGTTGCCAGTGATGACATATGGCACTGAGACGTGGTCGCTAACTATTGGCCTCATACACAATCACAAAGTCGCGCAACGGGCCATGGAGAAAGCAATGCTTGGGGTCTCACTGCGTGATAGGACCCGAACTGAGGAAATCCGCAGAATAACCAAGGTCACTGATATAGCTCGTAAAATTACCAACTTGGAATGGCAATGGGCAGGCCATATAGCTCGATAGAACCGACAACCGTTGGAGAACAAAAATCTCGAATGGCGACCACGACGACGGCAGACGCATTGTGGGATGGCTCCTCACAAGATGGACCGACGGACGACATAGCCGGTCTACATCGCAGGAAGTAGGTAGATGAAGGCGGCGTAAGACCGCTCGTCATGGCATTCTATGGGGGAGGCCTTTGTCCAACAGTGGACGTCTACTGGCTGATATTTTTTATTTTTATTTATTTAGGTAAGTAACAGCATGAACTTATAATTAGGTACATAATTCTTTAAAAAAACATGTTCTTATGCCGATTATAGCTTACGCCGTTCGAAATTATTTGAAAAATATTTTACAAACTAAATTATGAAACGAAAAATACAATACATCCGTAAATATTTATTAGTTGTCAGGAAACGGATCTATACCGCGCGGAAATAAACGACAGTCCTCCCGATGCATTTGTAGATGGCCAATGTAACTTTGCCAAAAATGTAACTTTGCCGGGAGAACTCATCGTCCAAGTCCACGCGGCAAGGACTCATCCCCATCAACTAAAAAATGTCAAATGACCGTAAAAGTTGTATAGTTAACCGCAAATATATCAAAGTGACGAGGAGATGTCAAAGTGACGAGGAGAAATGACAATACTCTCGGACATACGGTATATCGGAAGCCCACACATACTGACAGATATTTGCATGCAAGCTCACACCATCATCCCTACCATCTACGTTCAGTGCAAAAGTCGCTCGTGAATCGAGCACGCGATCTATGCGACACTGAGCATTTTCCGAAGGAGATGGAAGATGTCAATGATGTCCTTAGGAAAAATGGATACGGAAAATATCACGAGACACGCACACGATCTAATACAGACGAAACTCAAAAACCGAGCAGATCAAGAGCATTCTTACCACAGTCCACACGTCAAGGGCGTGACTGATCGAATAAGTAAGATGCTAAACAGATTCGATATAAAAACGATCTTCAAACCGACCCAAAATGTAGCTCGATTTTTGAGGCCTGTAAAGGATGTAATACCACTGCAAACCCCGGGTGTGTATAAAGTCGAATGCAGCTGTGGTCTAGCCTACGTTGGACAAACGAAACGGCCCATAAGCCACGCGACTGACAGAACACATCAAAGCTGTTAAAAACTTTCAGCGAGAAAAATCGGAACGAAACGTCGAGTCCTACAAATTTCACGCGGTAAATTCGTTTTCTATCCTATTTATAAATAGAAGATGTTTTTAATTCTTTTTAAAATTCCAATGAATCGTGGGATGCAGTTTATCAGGCTAGTGATGCGGAAGCTGTTGCAATGTCTTTTATAAATATTCTATCTGGGCTTATTCACAAAAATGGCGACACAATCACCAAACGTGCACTGCTGCTTAAAAGTATTTGGGCACCCACTTTTAATGTACTGTTTATATAAAACTGTATTTAAACAATCCTGTTTATTACAGGTTTTTTTTAAATACAGCAAATTTAGTTTATTACAGTTTATTACAAAAAAAAAGCAAATTCGGTTGATTACGTAATCTTGGGAGGGGGAGGGGGTCAGACTACTGATTACGTCTGTTGACATGTGGGAGAGGGGAGGGGGTCGAAAATCCCAAAAACGGGATTATGTAATATGTGGACGGCCCTTTATATGTTTTTATTAAAGCTCATTAAGCCGTTGTTCTCCTAAATAAACGTTATTAAAAAAAATTGTTAGGGTTAGGGTACCTACCTAAAATAAAATGAATAAATTATTTTCCGATTTTTTGCGATTACCATTTTATACATTACCTAGTTAAACTATCGAAATCTCTGTTTTCAAACATATTTGAGTACTTCCACGAAGTGCATTTAAATTGCTCATAAATCAAGTTTATATAAGCGCATAATATTACCTAGTCAGGCATAATCCGTATAATAAAGATATCGGACATTAATTAAAGTTCATGTATAAGAGTGTAATTTTAAAAATTTGGGAAGAAGGTATTAATTTTATTGTAGTTAGACCAAATTATATTTTCCAATAATTGGAAAATATAATTTGGTCTAACTTTATTAATAATTAATGTTTATTTATTCGAACAACGCTTAAATACGCTTCAATATAAAGAAAATAATTAGGGCTGCCTACAATAAAATTAATAAATTATTCCCAGAATTGTTAAATGACTTCTTTTTTTACGAACTTTCACTATTGCTTAATATGTTAATTATAGGGATTACGACCAACTAGGTAACAGTTTGATCTATGAGCGATACAAATACACTTCGGGGGTGTACTCGAATATGCTTAAGAACAGGATTGACTAAATAAACTTTTATATAATCAGTACTTTTAAAGTGGGTGCCCAAATATTTCTGAGATCTCCAGATAAGAGTTTCAAAGTAAACCTTGCATTACTGAAGGCCTATTGTTATTACATGAGATGTTTCTTACTTTGAGTATGATACGACCAAATTTGGTTCTGACACTTTTATCCGTTGCATCTGATACGACCAAATTTGGTTCCACTCGGCGCGCGCGCTTTCGAACGCTTTGTTTACCATCGAAAGCATTTTGTCTCTTTCATGCGTATGGCAGATCAGGTACAGTATTAAATTCTCTCTGTTATCATGCGCCGCAGTAACAGCGCAGTCCATGTGAAGTATTATTACGGAACGCGCGAAGTCGAACGCACCCATTTCTTGAAACGTCAAATCCGCCATTACGAATGTCGGCATTTCAGAAACGGTTTTCGTGTAGATTTCGGTGTGTTTTTGAACGAATCGTAAGTAAAACCATTTCTACAACATCATATAGTCCCCCTAAACTGATTAGATGTACCATTTATCGTGTATATAAAGTATTTCGGGTCTTTGAATGTCCGCGTCGCAAATGCCAATGTCCGCCATTGATAATCGCAAAAATGTTTTCTTGCGATTCTTGCATAATTTCTCGTGATGTCTCAGAAATTTATGGATATATAGCTCTGAAATATATGTGATTATGTTTTCCCGTTATATAACTTATGCAATAACTAATGTTTTTTTTGATAATGGTTGATTTCTCAAAACGCTTATGTTTTAGTATTCAAAGATTCGCGCTAAAAATACTAAAATTCGTGTTTTTCATCATTTTTTTGCGGGAGGCTAATAGAGAATTCGAAAAAAAAATCGATATTTTATACGATAAAAACATAACCTCAATTTTTTTCGATAAAATTTCGTAATTTCATAAAAGTTGGATTTCTTTATATCGGGAATTATAGAATATATAAAATAAAGTAGAAAAGTATATATAACTTTTTTGACATAACTGCATATTTAGTGAAAAAAAACAGTTAGAAAGTTTTCGAATTCAATTTTGTTATTTTACAAAAAATTTCGTTATCCTTTCATCAATTAGATGGCATCATCGCGACGGGACAGAATCCTAGACCTGGTGGTGGAGCAGTCTTCTGACGATGAGAGCAGCGATGGGAGCAGCATGGGCCCGACGGAAGAACTTGGGATGGAGACCGATGAAGGAGCGGATGACGGAGCGGAGACGACTTGGGACCAGTACATTGGCTTTGGCTATATGTCGCCGCTTTATGAGATGTACTGGTTGAGTCCATCAGGCACCAAAGGCAGATGTAAGTATAACTAGAAGTGAATTACAATTTTATCATAAACAACTTAACATAACGGCCGATTAAACGGCCGGGGGCTAACGGGCCCATGATGAGGTGGCCACGATGACCCATGTCTTCAGGGTCGGTCACACTCACGGGTCAACACTAGTGATGGGCGTGATTCTCAATTTTCAATCACGCAACGATCACGTTACTGGTATTTTATCACGCGTGATAATAACTGCTACTCGTGATTTTCGTGATTGTACTGAAATGTACTGTGAAACGTTAAGTAACGAAGTTTCGTCAATGTGATAACTGATAACAGAAACGCGCATTATATTTGCTTTATTGGTAATTATTATTAGAAGAATTAGCGTTCAGAAAGATTAACTCTCTCGCTCTTTTGGTGCTAAGCCGAGTTCGTCTTTCTGAAATAATGTAAGCCACTTGTCGCCAAAAGTTATTTTATTGCTAACAAATCATGAGCAAACTCATTTACATGAACGATTACGACGCGAGCGATAAGAGTGTCCAAATTCATGCCATAACAGTGTCTAAATTCATGCGATAACAGTGTCCAAATTCACGTTACGTACGAAATGAACGCGCCACTCATCAGTTATCGTCCAGCCGGCGCGGGCGTTCGTCAGAACGAACGGCGGATCACTGATCCACTGATCATATCACTGATCCACTGATCGCCGATCACTAGTGATTGAATTCGAATGAACGAAACCAAGTGAACGGTTCAATTAGGCGCTCACCGATCATCGTTCAGTGGCGCGCCGCGCGGTCGTTCAACGGCGATCAGTGAGAACGGCCAATCGATGTGATCAGTGATCGGTCGCGTCGTAGCGGCGCGCGGCGAGTGATGGCAACGCGGTGCTGTTCGTAGCCGTGATTCAAATAGCATGTTCTTTCGAATTCTCGTAACGCGTTCTTCGTGATTGCAAATATCACAGGTTATTGTTATTGCTATTCGTGATCACACCCATCACTAGTCAACACCCATCCGATGGCCTCCTCGCATGGGGTGCGAACCTGGGTAGGACACTGGGTCAACCAGTCTCCCCCGGGAATCAAACCTCTGGCGCTCCTGGACGGTCTGCGCACCGAGCGGCGCAAGCCAATCGATTGTGCTCTCCGACTAACAAGCGGGGGAGTCTGGAAACTGTATTATTTCCTATAGAGCGGGGGTGGTTGGGTACCTTATGGCGACTGCTCTTGAATTGACCATTGGCCATCCGATCCCGGTTCAGAGCCGGGCAAAGGACGCCTTGGTCCGCTATAGATTCGGTGTACTCCGTTTCACCGCTTCATAAGGGAGAGGACCGCGCAAGCGACCTCGAACTCGGAACCAATCGAGAGACCGGAGAAATCTGGTCACAATTGGTAGTTAGGGCGCGAGTGCCGCCCGCCAGGTAACATACCTGGCTACTCGCGGTAAGGCGTTGGCTTCTAACGGGTTGTGGCGTAGCTAGACGTTGGATTTTGTAAATGTCCAAAGTCTTCTACGCTCACTGCAGGGCGACAGAACGCCTAATCGTTAAAACGTCCTGTGGTGACGGGCTCGCCCGTTGTAGATGACACCGCAAGATGTTAGTCAGAGTGCACAATCGATTAGCTTACGCCGCACGGAGCGCAGGTCGTCCAGGAGCGCCAGAAGGTTGATTCCTAGGGGAAATGTCGCAAGATGTCTTGACTGAAACGAGGGCTTTTCCGTTGTCAACTACTCTTCAGACTTCTGTATGATTTTATTATCATAGATTTATTATTAATTTTTTGTGTTTTTTTTCTAAATTTCAGCAACCTGTCGGATGCCCACCCAGATCTCCACCACTCACCGCCGCCGCCCGATCCCTTACTCGCTGCTGTCGTTAGAGAGGTATCAAAGTATTATAAAGAAATTGATTTGAAGATTTTATTACATACAACTAACGGACTTCTTGTATCTTCTAGACGTCTCCGCCATGGTCGCCTGGACTGTCCCGTCTGTTGTCGTCGCAGCTTAGAACGGTTTGTATATATAATAAATATAGTTTGGCAAATTGATTTTGGAGATTCACGGAATTCTTGTATCTTTTAGACGTCATCTCCGCGGTCGAGATCTCGCTCGCCACAGCCAGGACCGTCCCATCGAGTACCTCCACCTCTACCTTTTATTTTCTAAAATGCAATGTATTATCTTTATAATGGCTCGATTGATTGCGTTTCTTCGTAAACTAAAGTCCTGTACTATTGTAGTCCCGCAGAACTATTGTAGTCCCGCAGGTTATTCGCGTGTTAGTTTGATTTTACTATGTTCTTACGATCTAGATTATATGTACAACTTACGAGCTATGTTAGCTTCGATCTACTTTATATGTACAACTTACAAAATTTGTTAGCGAAGTAGAACTAATGTGGTAATTGTCTAAATTATTATGTTCAATGATTATCTTATTTTAGTTTCACACATATATTTTGTGATACATTTGTTTCAGTGATACATGTGATACATTTTGTGATACATTTCACACGGACGACTTTCTGCGCGTCGAATGTAAAATGAACGGTTGTCACTTTTCCGCACTAAAACTAACTACCGAAGATAAAGCAGCTGAATCTAAGACCGCTTGAAATGCGTTCAACCTTATTCCGACGGCTATAAGTTCGACAGAATCGTCGATCGTTCATTTCATATTCTGCTCTTTTGTGTTTTTTTTCTAAATTTCAGCAACCTGTCGGATGCCCACCCAGATCTCCACCACTCACCGCCGCCGCCCGATCCCTTACTCGCTGCTGTCGTTAGAGAGGTATCAAAGTATTATTAAGAAATTGATTTGAAGATTTTATTACATACAACTAACGGACTTCTTGTATCTTCTAGACGTCTCCGCCATGGTCGCCTGGACTGTCCCGTCTGTTGTCGTCGCAGCTTAGAACGGTTTGTATATATAATAAATATAGTTTGGCAAATTGATTTTGGAGATTCACGGAATTCTTGTATCTTTTAGACGTCATCTCCGCGGTCGAGATCTCGCTCGCCACAGCCAGGACCGTCCCATCGAGTACCTCCACCTCTACCTTTTATTTTCTAAAATGCAATGTATTATCTTTATAATGGCTCGATTGATTGCGTTTCTTCGTAAACTAAAGTCCTGTACTATTGTAGTCCCGCAGAACTATTGTAGTCCCGCAGGTTATTCGCGTGTTAGTTTGATTTTACTATGTTCTTACGATCTAGATTATATGTACAACTTACGAGCTATGTTAGCTTCGATCTACTTTATATGTACAACTTACAAAATTTGTTAGCGAAGTAGAACTAATGTGGTAATTGTCTAAATTATTATGTTCAATGATTATCTTATTTTAGTTTCACACATATATTTTGTGATACATTTGTTTCAGTGATACATGTGATACATTTTGTGATACATTTCACACGGACGACTTTCTGCGCGTCGAATGTAAAATGAACGGTTGTCACTTTTCCGCACTAAAACTAACTACCGAAGATAAAGCAGCTGAATCTAAGACCGCTTGAAATGCGTTCAACCTTATTCCGACGGCTATAAGTTCGACAGAATCGTCGATCGTTCATTTCATATTCTGCTCTTTTGTGTTTTTTTTCTAAATTTCAGCAACCTGTCGGATGCCCACCCAGATCTCCACCACTCACCGCCGCCGCCCGATCCCTTACTCGCTGCTGTCGTTAGAGAGGTATCAAAGTATTATAAAGAAATTGATTTGAAGATTTTATTACATACAACTAACGGAATTCTTGTATCTTCTAGACGTCTCCGCCATGGTCGCCTGGACTGTCCCGTCTGTTGTCGTCGCAGCTTAGAACGGTTTGTATATATAATAAATAAAGTTTGGCAAATTGATTTTGGAGATTCACGGAATTCTTGTATCTTTTAGACGTCATCTCCGCGGTCGACATCTCGCTCGCCACAGCCAGGACCGTCCCATCGAGTACCTCCACCTCTACCTTTTATTTTCTAAAATGCAATGTATTATCTTTATAATGGCTCGATTGATTGCGTTTGTTCGTAAACTAAAGTCCTGTACTATTGTAGTCCCGCAGAACTATTGTAGTCCCGCAGAACTATTGTAGTCCCGCAGGTTATTCGCGTGTTAGTTTGATTTTACTATGTTCTTACGATCTAGATTATATGTACAACTTACGAGCTATGTTAGCTTCGATCTACTTTATATGTACAACTTACAAAATTTGTTAGCGAAGTAGAACTAATGTGGTAATTGTCTAAATTATTATGTTCAATGATTATCTTATTTTAGTTTCACACATATATTTTGTGATACATTTGTTTCAGTGATACATGTGATACATTTCACACGGACAACTTTCTGCGCGTCGAATGTAAAATGAACGGTTGTCACTTTTCCGCACTAAAACTAACTACCGAAGATAAAGCAGCTGAATCTAAGACCGATTATGAATGAATGAATGAATGAATCTAAGACCGATTATGAATGAATGAATTAATGAATCTATCATTATCTTATTTTAGTTTCACACATATATATTTTTATACCTAACGATGAAAAAATGATAGTGGTTGTAAAAAGTCTGTTGGCTAAAATTGTACTGTATTATCTTTGGTAGGTATATTATGTAAATGTTTTGTATACCTAACATTAAAAATAGGTTTCCTCTTGATTTGCTTACTGATCCTTCTCAGAGTGGCCATTTTCGAATCAGTTGTAAGTCATAACAAAAAAAAAATATGTTTGATTTGTGGGAAAATCGTATTTTATTTCTTCGTATGATTTTTTGGTAAATATTTTTTTTTTTTATTTTTGTAACAATTTTTTTTTTTTATAAAGTTTATACGTAAAATAATGAAAGAATTTATATTCTGCAAAGATTGCGTAACATATTATGTTATTACAACCACTGCAAATTTTATCGATATTATCAAATGTGTTCGCCCATCACTAGTGGCTTTCAGCTTTTTGTATGGGAATTATTGCAAACTTCCAGTATTATTTATTATTATTTTTACTATGAAACGTGACTGTTTAGAGTATAATAATTACTTATTGGGCATATAACAAGCGCCAATATTTCAATAAATTTCAAAAACTATTAAAGACTTCGGAATTATGACGGTTCAAAAATAGTACTGCTTTTTTGAGGACAGATTTGAAACATATTTAGTTTTCTATATCTATAAAACAAACTGGAGGTTTTTGTTCTATTTATAGCATAGTATGATATAGTAGTCAACTGATTTCAACACAATTTCAAATAAAAAGAGCCTCTAATCATTCATAAATAAAACATACATAAAAAAAAATACTCGATGATTCATCAAAAATTTTCGTGGTTTTCATGAGCTAATATCTAAATATTTTTGTATGCTAATAAGTAAAACGAAATAATAGTTTTGATAAAGAATATAATACAGATGACGTAAGTATTTACAATTTCTAAATAGACTTCCGTATTTTCTCGTAACACAATTATACGGCAGAAATGGCGAGTTTTTTTCACTTCTTTGAAGTTCTCACATTTATTCATAATTATCCAATTGTTTTACAAAATGATATTTCAATATTCTATATTCGAAATTTCAATGCCATCATTGTGCAGTTGTTCTTTTTATGATTGGTGTAGTAGTTTCGTAGTTATAGTCCTTGAAGTCGATGTCGCCGAAAATCCTGCAAAAGTGACAGATGATTCCATGAAAATACCCATTTACTCCAAGGGTTAATGTACAATCATTATGAACTTCCCTTGTATGAAATACAAACTTCTTTTTTTCTTTCGTTCTTTTTGTCTTTCTATTTTTATCAGCCATAAAAATACTAACGTTTTGAATCGAAAACAGTACGAATTGATCTTATATTTTATACTATCTAATACACAGCTAATAGCTAAGATAACCTTAGGTATAAACCCCAATTCTTTTTTCGCCAACTCTAGCTTTTTTAATTATCGGTAAATTGAAATTCAGCATTTTATATTCTAAAAAGACGCCAGCGCCATCTATCCAAAGGAACGCCCAAATTTCCATCGAAGTCGACCAGATTTTCATTACCGCTCAACTCTATTTACCGTACACCACCACGTCGACGTCAGAAAAGTTTGACAGTTCGAAAGTTTGGATTTTGTTTATTGTTTTGGTTCCGTTTACGCGCTTTTATTTATACATTTAAACAACTTATTACATATTTTATAAAAAAAACTGTTTCGCTGATAGGTTTTCTTTGTCGCTTTTTTACTGATTTCCATCCGAAATGCGGCGCAGCAAAGGATATCAAGATTTGGACGAAACTCCAATCTCAAGAAGTAACACGGTTACTCCGATGCCGGTTGCTCAGGAGATTGAAATGGCATCAGTTTCAGTCGTTCCAGATGGTGCGCAATTCTTTCTTTATCATAATATAGATACTTGAATCGTCTTAGTTAATTACGAAAGACTCTGTGTTTTTTTAGAAACTTTTACAGTTACCCAAGCCGTGAACACACTAGGTTTTGGATGGTTTCAAGTAAAATTATCACTATGTACTGGATTGTGCTGGATGGCGGATTCAATGGAAATGACGATATTGAGTATTCTGTCACCGGCTCTTCATTGCGAGTGGAATATATCGAAGTGAGCGTTTACCTACATTAATTTTAAACAAAATGTTTGTTACGTTAATTTATTATTTACGTTGCTGATAGTTGGGACAGTACAGTACTAGTTAGGGGGAAACCGAGCGTTTGCCACATGTGTGTTTAATTTTGCCAAAATGCTTTTTACTAATGTACATCTAGAGCTGTCAACTACAACGTGCGAACGCGTCACCTCAGGAAGTTTTAACGATATTAGATCGTTCTGTCTCCCGTGAGGTGAGCGTAGAAGACTTGGGACGAAAACAGTCCACCGTCTAGATACGCCACGCGCCTGTAAGAAGCCAACGCCCTACTGCGAGATAACCAGGTTAATCACCCAGCAAGCCGATACTCGCGCTTTGTTAGGTAATACACCCTTGAGCACGCTCTGTTTCTTTTATTTATTGTTTGATAGCATCGTTTTGGCTCTAAAACCTTCACTAGAGTCAGAATGTAATCTTATTGGCGCTTATAATCGTCTAATTTCCAATATTGCGTACAAAGAAAACTTCGTTCATCATTTGCAGGTCTTACAGTTTTAGCTGGCGTCTGTTTGCCGGTGCTATTTTTGTATGGTTGACAATCAAACATTTTGGATCGGTTCTTGGATTTTGACAATATTATTGTCAAAATCCTTAATGACATAAATTGGATTTTTTGTTAAAATACAAAGTACCTTTTTCTTAAAGTTAACCTCCCCAATTGCCCTGATGTATAATGGTAATTTATTGAAAAATATGTTACATTGACAAAGAAAGACATTGACTATTTCGAACCTTACTCAGTCGCACTTTAATATGACAAGTCTTTCTTTCGCGTATTATGCGAATGCATATTTGAGTTAGTTTAAAGGGGGAGCCTGGTTTAAAAGGCCTAAGAAAACATGATTTTCATGTTTTTTTTTACTACAAGTTGAAATCTGATCATTAATCTTTTATACCAGTTTGATTAACATTTGAAAAATAAAAATCTTTTTTGCAATAGTAATTTGAAATTTTTGAAATATAGATATGCAAATGTTTCTACCGCTGCAGAAATGACGGTATCTGCTTGCGAGCTTACGTAATTTACTGAATTTTGCATGATGTATTTTCCAGATGAGCTTTAAAAAAATACGTAATAGTTATTACTTTTATAATTTTTCAGGGATTAAAAAAAATAATCGATTTTCGCCCCAAATTTTTTTTTTACTAGTTAAACACAAAACTAGTAAAAAAATATATTTAAAAACATTTTCTTGCATTTTTTTTAGTTCATATAGAAGAGAATTTAATAATCTTTCAATTTTTTTTTTAAACAAATCGATCCGTCAAGTAGTTTTTTTATCACCGGTGCAGTACTGAAAAATATGGTTTTGAGAAAAACATGTTAAAAGTTTTCTTTAATTAAAAGTAGTACGTTTTTTACACCTACAGCAATCTAAGACTATTAACTATTTCAGATTTAAAAAAATCATGAATAGATTTCTACTCGAAATAAAAATAAAAAAAACATGAAAATATTTTTTTTTGATCGTCTAAACCAGGCTCCCCTTAAGTAGTTTCGATATGTTTTCTTGTATACACAATGTTTTGGTACATATAAACGCACTTGAGATATGGGTGTATCAGTAATTGGTTGCGCACTTGGGTTTATAGAAGAAAAAAAATAATAGTACCAGGTCTAAGTATATTAAAAATCAGTTTTCCCAAAGATATCTTGTTTGTTTGTTTGTTTGTTTATACTCTTTATTGTGAAAATGTCACAATGGGCGGGTTTATTGTCATATGGCTAAGAATCCTCACCTTAACCTCACTCTATCTCTTTAAGTTACTAACTGAGTTTTTTAAGAATAAAGAAACACATAAAAAGTTTTCAGATACACATACTAAAAACACGAGAAATAAATTAAACATTTTTATACCATGTATTAAACTAAACACAGCAAGGACAAAAAATACTCAGGGCCATATTACTTTAACAGGCTACCAGAAAGTTTAAAAACTATTCAAGTGGAAAGCTTATTCAAAAAGTTACTTAAAGAATTCTTATTAGACAAAGCTTTTTACTCGATCGATGAGTTTGTTAATTTTAAATAATTTTTCAAATTTTTTGGTCATTTTTTTGACAATTTTAAGTAGCATTTTTTAATTATTCTGACTTTTTCTGATTTTAATTTCTTGATTATTTTTATCAATTATTTTAATTTGTGGTTTTAGTAAATAAATCTTAAAAATGATTTGGATGCCCTAAAAGCAATAATGAAGTAACTGTATGTACGTGGTGATAAATTTAAATATTGTAAAAACGAACTAATATACTGTAATTTAAATGTACCTAAATATTAAGTTTCTACAATCTGTTAAGATTTTTTTGGAAATAAATTGAAATTGAAATTGAAATATGACAATCTCTTACATTCAACCCTACTATGACGTGTCATATGTATGTGTGCGTGTAACATGTCTGTAAGTGTGTGTCTTGTTATTGCATTCGATCGACAGAATTAAAAATGCAATTCCGTTAATTTGATCCCAACGAAAAATGGTGACCCAGCCGGGAATCGAACCCGGGACCTTACAATGTAAGATCAGGCCACCTAACCACTATGCTACCGGGCCGTGTAATATCTCATTACTTACATTTTTTACTTCAGATACCAGCAAGCCTTGACCACAACTGTGGTATTTCTAGGGATGATGTTGAGCTCTACATTTTGGGGAAATATCAGTGATAGATATGGCAGAAAAACGGTAAGGACTGTAGTACTTTAGCTTCCTGTTTAATTTACTACAATGTTTTCTACCACAAAATTTAGCTCTTCAATACACTGTACTTCATCTCAAATTTCTTAACCCTTCAGGCCCCGCGACTTTGATATCACAATCAACCTGAGGGTTAACCGCGAGTCACGGGGCCTGAAGTTAAATTCATTTAGAAAAACTGTTTTTCATACTAAGTACAATGTGAGCAAGAGAGAGATAATGTCTCTTATTTTCCTACTCTCATATCAACATTTATAGTGTGAAAATTGTTTATCAACATCTATAATAAAACTTAGGTGCACAAATTATTAACATATTTTTATACTTATATGTTAAGTATTTTTTAACATTGAACTAACTACCAAAAAATATTTGACTTTGACAATGAATTATACTTTTAGACTAGGTATTTTTAATGACTGTTTCTTTCTTTTCTCACATATAACTTTATTTATATTATTTAATCGAATTTTATATTATATTTATTGCCGATTTAATAATGGAATTGCATTTTATTTATTATATATTTTTAATATTTTTTATTATATTTTTTTTTATTTTATTCTGAAGACCACATTTTAGGGCAATTTAGTGTCATTAGCTTTTTACTAAAACTTGTACATTTGTAGGCAACCAAGCAATCAAGCAAACTTGATTGTAATATTGGAGTCCTGTCCACCCTAGAACGGGCTAGTCCCAGTTGGGTGACAGAAACAAATAAGCAAAAGGTTAAGGTTTTGCCATTCGGTTCCTGTTATTTTTGTAAGCTAATCAATGTTTTATAGTAATTAATTCTTAAATAAATAAATAAATAAATAATAAATTATAACCGACTATTGCTATTCTTATAAATAGGATACGAACGAAGTTGCAAATTCCTGCTGCTATTGTCATTATTTTATTTCCAGGCTCTCAGCATGTGTGGAGTTCTTCTATTTTACTATGGTCTGCTTAGCTCGATAGCGCCAAATTTCCTATGGCTGCTATTTTTGAGAGGGCTCGTCGGTTTTGCTATCGGATGCGTTCCACAATCGTAAGCTTATATCACTTTGCATGTTGCATACCTGTGTTACCATTAGGCTAAGCGTATGCTAAGACGCAGGTGACGCAGCGCAACATAGTGCAGATTTTACAAGGCAGGGCAGTTGAGGCAGACATAGGCCGCGAGCGTATACTGCGACGCAGCTAAATGACACAGATACATTTATTCACATTCTAGCTATTACAAAGCCTATACAGTTTTCGAGTTAGGCGAGAAAAATGAGTTCAGAGTCAGAGTTTGATTATGAAATTAATGAATTGTTGCTACTTTACAGTTTGTCAAAGCGTAGAAAAACTATTTGGAAAAGTGATTACCTGAAAAAAGGCTCTACTTATGGAGAATTTGTAGTATTGAGAGAGTTATCTGACAAACAATTTAAGAGTTTAATTAAGTTTAATTATTGACATATTTAACCATCAAAATAGTCGATCCTTTGTTAAGGAGGTACGTGAAAAGCTGATTATCAGATCGGATTGAATTAGCATGCACATACAAGCACTCACAAGCACATTCGCACTACAGATACACACACCCACAACACATATACATACACGCACACACACATACAAACACACACACACACACACACACTCTCTCCATCACACAAACACACACCAACACCCGTACACTCGCACATAGCGATTTGAACTGTTTTAAATTCTTTTTGGTTTTCTTTGTATTGTATTGTTTAGCATATTTTGTAATCCTTATATAGCAAATAATTTAAAACATCATTGGCTTTACTACTGTTATATATTATGCTTATACATAATTTTTATGCTGTATGTTTTTAACAAAAATAAAATAAAAAAATAAAATAAATGTTCTCCATTTTTGAAGCAAAATTATAAAATCTAGCTATAACATGTTTCGACGTGCGACATGTAGAAATCTGTGCCGGCACTACAACGAGGCGCATAGCATGATAGATAGACACATGTCTGCATTTTAAGCGCCTGTGCCGCAGCGTATGCAGCTTTCAGCATTTTCATACATTACAAAATCTGCACTGCCCTGCGTTGCTCGGAACTGCGTCACCTGCGTCTCAGCATACGCTTAGCCTTATTAACTGAAGCCTCATTTCAATAAACGTTCATTAACTTTAGATGAATTTACCGAAATGGGTCTTTGCTAATGAGTGTTTGTTTGTTTGTTTGCATTGTCTAGTGTTACGCTTTACGCAGAGTTCCTGCCCACCAAGCAACGAGCTAAATGTGTAGTGCTTTTAGATGTGAGTGTTAATTGTTTTTTTTAATTGCTTTTCCATTCCACGTTGTCCTATTCCGTCCCATTCACCATTTTAACTGTATTTTTTACCGCTAATTGCCGCACTTTCATGATTGTTTTGTGGTTCATTTTATCTGTTAATGACATGGATTATATATGGTATTAGATTGCTCAACATCATAGTACGTTTTAGCAACCCTTCTGCGCTGGCGACATGCAGGTGGCACTGATAGTATTGTACGGCGAAACTAATTGCAATTTATTTGGCTATCTATAATAACATTAATATCATTCAGTTATTCGTGACATTTATCTCATTTTTATATAGGCTGTAATCACAGAAATAATACGTAGAGTTTAAAATGCCATCTATCTGAAGTTCTCATTAGTCTATTTAAACATTATTATTCAAATAATATTAAAATAGTAATATCTATGATTTGAAAATTCGTTTGGTATTATATTTTTGTTTTATTTTGAGATAGGATACCGTAACGGCATATTTAGAACACCATCTATTGGGCTACTAAACTAATAAATGTAGATGTAGATGGTACTAGGAGTGCCATCTACATTTGCCATATTGTAGGATGGAGTTATGCAATCGAATACCTTATGAAATCAATTTTAATTAATGTACAGTGGAATCTCTCATAACGAGTAATTCGCAGTAATTCCTCATAACAAGTGTAGTGGCAAATCCAGCGGTCAGCGGTTAAACCGATCGAAAATCTGCCACCTTATTTTAGGGTAGCCATAGAACGACAAGGTGCAATTTTGGTGGCACCCAAGGGTGATGTGAACCGGCGTTTTACTGCCGATGGCACACCGGGTACTCGTAGAGGCGTGTCTCTCCTCAACGAGTTGCGATACAAGGTGACCTTAAGCTCTTGTATCGTACGGTCTCCTTTTGCAGATTCCGCAGCGATCTCTTTTCCTATTTGATCGATCTAGTCTCCACTAGTTTGTAAATCTAGCCGCTCGCATAATTGAGGCATAAAGGTATAAGCTGTTATTGTCGCTTACCGTTTGAAGAGCAGTACTGTCCTGCGAAGCGTATATATCGTCGGGGTCGGGTTATAAACTCGGTCCGGTCGAAGTCTGGTCTCGCGAAGTTCTCTCTTGTGATGCACTCAATTATCGAAAGTTTTACGAACACTGACTCTATTTTTGTCTCTACCGCTTGAAGGTTGAATAAAAAACTGTTTTGTTATGTCACTTTATAATTCCACTTTTAATGTGGCTCAAATAAATTATAAAGTCAATTATTTATATTTGTTACATTGTATATGCGTGAAAGAATGAAAATTTTAAAACAAAATTATGTTACTTTTTTTTGTTGTTATTTTCCTTGCCTCTCGTTTCCATGGTTTCTTTAATATGCTATGTTGGTGATTCCCTTATTCAAAACTGTAGAATACATATATTCACGGCTTTGTTGTGTGCAATGTTTACGGTACTATGAATATTTTAATATTAATATTATTGGTAGTTAATTCTAAATACAACTATTTTGCCGAGACAACAAGTAATTCGCCCTCTCATAACGAGTATGGGAAAAATTATTTTGCTTAATGAGTGTTTTACTAACAAGTGTTTTGCTTAATGAGTATTTTGTTTCTCGAGTAAGAGTCTGGAACGAATTATGCTCGTTATGAGAGGTTCCACTGTATATATATTTTATATAATAAAACCTGAAATTTTGGCTTCTTTGAAACCTGAAGTGCTTTCTTTAAATATCTTTCTATTTGCAGTGTTTCTGGGCCCTTGGGGCTTGTCTGGAAGTAGCTCTTGCTTTGGTGGTGATGCCATATTTGGGGGTACATTGGCTACTGGCACTGTCCACGCTTCCTCTACTGCTATTTGTTCTAATCTGCCCGGTAAGTATCCATTGTAGATAACAAGTCTTTAGGCCTGTTAATAGCCTTGGCGCAACAGGCCCAAGCTGTCGGATACAGGAGAACAGGCTGGTTATAGTGATAACAATATTTAAATGTTTAATTTCTTCAGTTCCACTTGACCATTAGCTAATGGGCCCAGTGCAGTTGAGCCATTATGACCCATATGTTAGGGTTGGCCAAACTCACAGGTCAACACCCATTAGGCAGCCTCCAACAAGAAGTGCGAGCCCGGATAGGATTCTGCGCCTGCGAGCCAGTTCCCCTGGGCATCGTACTTTGGGTGCTCCTGGACAGTTTGCGCACCATGCGGCGTTAGCCAATAGACTTTGCATTCTGACAGATATTCAGGGGAGTCTGAAAATCGCTTTGCTTCCTATAGAGCGGGGGCGGTTGTTTACCTTGTGGCAGCCGCTCTTGAAACGACCATTCGGCTACCCGATACCAAAGGAACAGCCAGGCAAAGGATGCCGTGGTCCGCGATAGATTCGGTAAACACCGAATCACCGCTACACAAGGAAGAGGACCGTGTAAGCGACCTCGATCCTGTATCCAGTCGGGAGGTCGGAGAAATCTGGCTGTAACTGGAAGTAATGGCGGGAGTGTCGGCCTACTGAATGAAAAACCTGGTTTCTCGCGGTGAGGCGTTGGCTTCTTACAGGCGAGTGGCGTGACTAGACAGTGGACTGTTTTCGTCCCAAGTCTTCCACGTTCACCTCACGGGAGACAGTACAATCAAATATCGTTAAAACTTCCTGAGGTGACGGGTTCGCCTGTTCTAGTTGACAGCTCCAGTTGACCATTTGACCTCGAATCCGTTACACAGACTGGAGGATGGAAAAAATCATCCGTAGTAAGGGCATGTGGTTAAGCCACTGGGTACACTCCTCATTGTCTCGCGGTAAGGCGTTAGGCTTTTACTGGCTGCTGGCGTAGCTTGTCTGTAGATCGTATTGTCCGCAAAGTCTTTATGTTCACTCCACAGGAAACAAAATCACTCGAGTCGTTATAACTCCCTGGAGTGGCGAGTTCGCCCGTAGTAATTACCCCTCTAACACGGAAATATAACTCTTTGAAGCTCTAAAAGAATGCTGCGCAAGAAAAAGAGAGGAACGAAATAGTTCTTCGCTAATTTCAGCAATACACATTGATGGAATATAAATGAGTTTCATCATCTAGTAAATCCGAATTGAATGGTTCGAATTATGTTGTAATTTTTTAAAGGGGCAATTTCTGGGGCCCGATGGGTTTTCTGCTATTTTACGAAAAACTTTGTTTACACACAAAATACACATTCTAAAAATCTGCAGTAAATTAACTCTTCGAGTAGCGGCATAATTTCATGGCGGACCGCGGCAATTTATTGGAATTTCTTGCAATATCGCCGCGCTCGACAAAAAGTACTATAACTATGGAACTACTATACAAATCATAAAAAAATAACTGCAATGATCGCATTGAAATTTCGTATATAGAATATTGAAATCTCATTTTGTAAAATAATTAGATAATCTATATAATAAAAATGAGTCGGGTTTTATGTATGTTACCTAATAACTCACGATCGGCTAAACCGATTTGGATGATTCTTTTTTTGTTTTGTTCATAATCACTTCGGTCTTACTATAGGCAATAAAAAATCCTGAAAATCTCTCGGAAAAGTGAGAAAAATGTGAAAAACCGAAAATTATTTTAGTACTAAGCTTGATCATAGATGGCGTTGCTTGACAAGAATAAAAATTCGAAAATCAAGATGGTGGTACAGTTACCATTTGACAGTTAAGTTGAATTTTACGATTTCTTGATAGCGTTTTCGTGATTCTGAAGGTAAATCAACTGAATTAAATGAATTTGTGTAACTCGTGAAGAGAGGTTCGAGCAACTGAAAGCGATGAGCGTCGCCAAAAATTGAATAAAGCGGCACGGATCCGTAATGTTGCAGTGCGAAGACGATTGAATTTGAGACAAAACACATACAGAGAGGCAATCTATTATGACCTGACGAAACAATACAGCGATTATAAATGCATGCAAATTGGAGAAATGGACCATTTGTGCCAATATTGCAATGCATTGAAGTACCGCCACGAACCACTCGCTTTGTGTTGCGCAGGGGGTAAAATGAGATTCACACCATTGGTTCCATTAGGATCGTTCGTGTCTGGAAATGCACCAGATTCTAAGCATTTTATGTCTAACATTCTCTGTCAAACAAAATCGTACTTTTTACACACTTTTCTCCTCCATTTAGGACACAAATGGCAATTGATGAAACTGCTCTTTTGGTGAGACAAAAAATAAACAATCAGACTGCTTTCAATGAAGAATTTAAACAAACAATGCAAATTTCAAACAACTGTCGATGAAAATTACCTATGTTAACGCCATCTGCTGCTAAGCGAACAAATTCGTGGCGAGACGAAGTTCGCCGGGTTCCGCTAGTTATGAATAAATATGAGAAATTGGAAAAAGTGAAAAAAACTCGGCATTTCTAACTTGTACTTGTCTTACGGAAAAATACGGAACCCTATTTAGAAATCGTAAATACTATCATGATTTTTATTAGATTCTTTATCAAAGGTAATATTTCGTTTTGCTTATTTACATACAAAACTATTTAGATATTAGCTCATAAGAACCAAAAAAAATTTTGATGATTCCTCGAAATAAAAAATTATGATGTTTGACAATAGAATTTTACCAGAAATATCCGCGAAATTATTCTAGCGGCCGTCTATGTAACTATGGTTATAATGTGATATTTGGTATGGATTTTAGGATGCGTTCGAATTAGAAAATAATATTACTTTGCGCTCTGGGAGCAAGCCGCCAGTATTGGTCGTTATGTAGTCACTGATGCGCAACCAAATTTGGTCGTTACGTAGCCGAAGGGGCAAACTGACAAAGAGTGGCTTTGTGATTAACCGGTCGGAAGCCAGCCTTCGCGTGCAGAAAACTGCGCCACAACTTTTTGGTCGATTTTTTAAATAAATACTAACAATATCGTTTTTTCATGAAATTCCTCTTGTTACCTAGTAATTAATCTTGTTAGTTATGTATCAAAATGCCTATAGGCAGTGGCGTGCCCGGGGTTGGTGAATGGGGCAAGCCCGACATACCTTTTTGTGTTTTTATATTGGCAGTATATTCATATTGGAGGTCGATTCGGTTCTGGAGGTCGATTCGGTCTCTAAGCAGTATAAATTCCCTGAAAGTCTCGGATGCACAGCCCTGCGTCCAGATATAACTCTTTACTCTCTATCTCGGAAGATGGCCCTTATCGTAGAATTAACTGTTCCATGGGAATCATATCCCAAAAGACCACGAGTACAAATTAAATAAATGCCATGATCTCGCAAATGCCGTCACCAGGAACGGCTTCACTGTTCACCTTCACGCGGTGGAAGTTGGCGCTCGTGGCCTGCCAGCTAAATCTCTGTTTCACCTTTTTAAAGATCTTGGTCTCTCCAGGAAAATAATCAACTCCTTCTTATCTTCTATTATCTAAAACCGCCATTTCCGCATCTCAAATTCTATGGCTTCGAAGGGGGAGTGAATGGGTGGTAAGTTGAATGCTCACATGTGGCAAGACAGCTGTCCTAAACCGGTCGTTAGTCCGGAATCCACTGCTCACCCCCCAGAAGTGTAATAACACTATATGATGGGCCCGACTTCGGTCGGTGAATTCCATGCCAGCTTCGTTTGTATTTTATTTATTAGTGTAATGGTATACAAGTCTTTTTTCAAGTTTTCCACGATTTTTGCTATCCGTGGGGTGCTTGCCACCCTATTCCGCATATAATCGGGGCTCTACTGTAGTTTTGATTTAATTTCATTGATTATTTTCGACTGGTTACTGTAAGTAAATCATCATGACAAATAATGCAGAAATAATTGAATATTTTTTGTTGCAGTTTCTTCCTGAGTCAGCGAGGTATCAGGTCACTAGCGGCCATCCAGAAAAAGCATTCGCTACTTTGGAACAGGTATTCATTATTTAACAATAATGTGAGACTTAGATAAATTAACACTAAGGGCCAGTTGTTTGATCCGTGGTAATAGTAAAAATCTGTGGTAATAGTTACAATTGGTAGTAATTTTGCAAATAGGCATTGTTTGATCGAGAGTTACCTCCATTGCGTAGTACTTTAAGTTTGTTCTAGTAAGCTGAAATCTACCAGCCAATATCGAGTAGTAATAGTAACTTTCGCAAAATGGCGGCTCCGAATTAGCTGATTCCGCGCGCATAGTGTCAATTTACTTGGTAGGTTGATGTCAGTCATCGGCGGCAAAGTGTCTGTGTTTTGATAATAACCATTGTAAATAGTTGTTTGAAAATGGATTTGGGATACCTTGTTTCTTCTGACGACAGTAGTGTAGATGACGGTCGTGAAATTATGGAATTTGTCCTCATGCGGAAACTGAAAACCTTCTTGTTTGAATTTTTATTTATTTTTATTTACATATACATATACATTCAAATTCATGAGCACAACAGAAAATGAAATGACAATTTCGACAATGCCGTCGTATGCTTTTAAAGTTATATACACATCTGTCTGAGCCCAGGTTACATAGCGCATACATTAAACGCAAATGATAATCTTTTTATTATGCTAAGCGAAGAGCAGCCGAGCCCGCCTTGCTAGGCACCCCTGTGTTAAGGCGAGCTCACTTCGGGAGTCACACTAGAGTGCCACGGTTGTGTCAAGGAAAGATCTAAAATATTGTTTTTTAATTATTTTAATTTATAATCATTATTAATATTATTATTATTAATATTGTTATTATTATTATATATATTTTTAATTATTATTTTATTATTTTTTAATTTTTTATACCCTTTATTACAATGTTTTTTAGTATTAGTTATACCAGAATGAAACATTCTGGTATAACTAATATATCAGGATGTTTCTCATTGGTTTCGGGTTCCTTGTAAAGATAAAAAATATTTATAATTTTACGCACATAATAATATCTTTCGATGGATAACCTTAGTTGTAATAGAAAAAAGCAATGTATAAAAGTTCAACGATATTTAAAAACGTATTAAAGTACTGAAATGTTCGTTGATCGTAATAATTTGATCCCCCACTGTACTATGTAGATCTGAAATAATTTAAAACCAGCAATATTTAGCAATAGCCTATAATATATAAAAAATTTTTAATCAAAGGGCTGTTATGGACTGGCATCACTATAAAGGGTTAGTATTATGCAAGGGTCACTATAGGGAAATCCTAAACTCTAGCAGATACAGAAGATGAAAAAGGAATTGTGACAGCAGTTTTGATTCAACGAAAAATGGCTTTTTTTAACCCTTAGAGAGCCAGCCATGGGAATGAAACTTACGATGACATGTTTTCAACCCTCGAGAATTTCTTTGTAGGAGTGGTAGTGCACGCATTCTTATATAATATGTATAACGATGGCTTTTTCAATGAAGGCAACTTTTATTATTTTATTATTATTATTATTATTTATTCTGGATAGGCAGCTTTGCTGATACGTCCAGATCAGGTCTTGTAAAGCTAAACAATATTAACAATATTATATAAACAATGGGCTCGATTGCGTTTCTTCGTGAACTAAAATCGGAAATTAGTCCGTGTGAACGAGACATGGCAATACGCTAGAGCGGAGTGTGAGATGACCGGTTGTCGCTTTTTCGCATTAAAACTGCGCGCCAAGGTCAAATCTTACACCGCACGAAATATGCTCGAATTTATTCGGACGAGTATAAGTTCAACAGGTAGTATTTATCGACGATCGTTCGTTTCATATTCCGCTCTAACGTATCGCTCTGTCTCGTTCGCTTGGACTAATTTTAGTTTTAGTTCACAAAGAAACGCAATCGGGCCCAATATGAACAAGTTTTTAGGTACAAATCGAGTCTGTTTTTAAATCGACAGAGATTGCACTAATCACTTCAAATGGTAGTTTATTCCACATGTCCACCACTCTATTTGGCAGAATGTTCTTAAGAGAATTAGATTTAAATTTTGTACGGTTGAGTTTTTTGTTGTGACCTCGAAGATTTGTGTTGACGTTGAATTTGTAAATATTGTTCAGTGCAGGTACATTGTAATAGTGTGTTAAAATGTTATATGTCTCAATCAGGTCCCCTCTTTGTCTTCTTTGTTTGAGTGTAGTAATTCCAAGTAATTTTAACCCCTCTCCTCGCGGAATAAAATTCAGCCGTCCCATTCGCGCGCGACCTTTTTGCGCGCAAAATCGACGACCTTGATAAAAACGACCATAACTTGTAAACCACTATACGGATCATAAAAAGAAGAACTGTAAAATGATCGCATTGAAATTTGACATATAAAACATTATAACCTTATCTCGTAAATCAATTAAGATAATAATGGCGACAAATTACAAATTTGGCGAAGTGAAAAAACTCGCCTATTTATCATTTCGATGTTTTTATCACAAAATACGAAAGTCTATGCGGAAATTGTATTTACAGTTATGTTCTTTATTAAATGCTTTACCAAAACCATTATTTTGTTTTACTTCTTTGCATACAAAAATATTTAGTTTTTCAGTCATAATAACCAAGAAAAATTTGATGTCTCCTCGTAAAAATTTTTTTTTTTAATTTTGTATTTCTGACTACTTAGGGACTTTATTTATATGAAATTCTTTCATAATAACTTTTCCACTACACTACACTTCTTATAAAATCATACCAGTTCTTTCAGCTTTGTCTAATATTACAGAAAAATCCAAACTTTTGCGAGTCGGTGACGAAAATTTGGCATTAACTTTGACAGGTCATAATACAAAAGTGGATAAAGTTTTTCAAATATATTGTGTTATTATGTGCTTATTATATGTCTAATAACTAATTATTATACTCTAAAGAGTCACATTTCATAGAAAAACTATAGGAAATCACACTCAAAATATGGTAATTCTTCTATACTAATTACGTAAACAAATAGGTATGCGCACCCCGCGATTTCGCGAATATCGATAAAATTAGGCAGCGCGCCTGTCTATGCAATACGCCGCGGTGCGATCTCATTTGTTTAGGCAAATTCGGAGTGTGATTTTCTAGTTTCTTCTATGAAATGTGACTGGAGTATAATAATTAGTTATTGGACATCTAATACGCGTCAAGTTTTCAATACATTCGAAAAACTTCTAACCACTTTTGTATGCCTTTGCAATTATTATGAAATCAGACTATCGCGGTTGCTTCACATTATAGCTTTATAAACGAATTTACCGCGTGAAGTGTGTAGCACCCGACGTTTCGGCGACGTTGCCCAGGGTAGACTGGACAGCGGCGGCTGCAACGTCGCCGAAACGTTGGTGTCCAAACTTTACGTGGTAAATTCGTTTTTTAACCACATTTGTATCATGCCTTTGCAATTATTATGAAAAAGATTATCGCGGTTGTTTGACATTATAAATAGCTTTATAAACGAATTTACCGCGTGAACTTTGTGGCACCCGACGTTTCGGCGACGTTGCAGCCGCCGTTGTCCAGGGTAGACTGGACAGCGGCCGCTGCAACATCGCCGAAACGTCGGGTGCCACAAAGTTCACGCGGTAAATTCGTTTATAAAGCTATTTATAATGTCAAACAAACGCGTTAAGTTTTTGATTTCATAATAATGGCAAAGGCATTATACAAAGTGGTTAAAAAACGAATTTACCGCGTGAAGTTTGTAGCACCCCACGTTTCGGCGACGTTGCAGCAGCCGTTGTCCCGAGTAGACTGGACAGCGGCCGCTGCAACATCGCCGAAACGTCGGGTGCTACAAACTTCACGCGGTATATTCGTTTTTTAACAACTTTTGTATAATAATTATTATTTTCTAGAAGAAAACTCGAGAAACCATTTTTTTTTTATTTCAAAGTTCAAAGTTCAAAGTTTATTTATTCCAAAAAACCCGGTAAGGGTATAGAACTTACAATTAATAAATACATTTTTTATAATATTCATATTTTAAACATATCATATATCTGGCAAAAATAAAATTAAATCAAGTTAGAAATCTGAAAGTCAATAAACTATACAAAATCAACCATTACATTGTCTAAATATTAAAAATATCATTTAGAAATATCAAAAATAGAATAAATTTCCAGTACAAAATTTTACAGTAACAGTCATTTGATAAAAATAAAACAAACATGTCATAAAAATAAACAAAACAATTGTACCGACTAAAATAAAAACTTTCATCAGTTGGTATATTAGGTATACAATTATTCGTTTCTTTATATACAAAAGAAACATAGAAAAATATGAGATTGGATTTTATCATTTATTTTTTATGCGACTTATGCTTTAATTTTTTTTTATTGGTACTAAATATCCAGTACAAAATAGTACATGCACGTTTAAAAATTGCCACATTTGATAAAAATTTATAATGTATCACAAAAAAAAGTGCATAACACACATCACGTTACATCGTTGAAATATAATGATACATATAATCGAGTAATGGAGTTTCATCAAAATTCCTTGTAATTCAACAAAATTTCGAGTGAAACGTCGTTATTCTATATGAAACAGTAATAACAAAACGCCGCCCGTCGCTCTCCGCCGCGCGCCGCGCGCCGGCTACTCGCCCCGCCGCCGCTAGAGGTCGTCTGAAAATTAAAACAATATTATTAGTTCTCACGTCCTGTCTAAATTTCAATTCAATTTCAAAAACCTAATTCTGTTGTAGTGATCGAAAATTTCCCCTGACCGCAAATTTCTGTTTCTTTATTCCATCATAACTTCTAAACGCTCAGACCGATTTAGAAGTCTGCGGTATTACTAGAATCGTTATGTCATCCCGTAACAGTCCAGTGAAAAATGAATCCCCTTAGGGAATATAAAATCAATTGATACGTAGTAAAATTATTCATAAGTAGTAGAAAAGATATGTAGTAAAATTATTCATCGTAATATTCAAATTGTCGAACGGTACGCAAACCGTCCAGTAGCGCCCGGGGAAATCCACCAGGAGAAACCGATCCACTAGCCGTGAGGCCTGAGACGCAAGAGCCTTACCTGGGGTAGCCTTTTACACGAGGAGGCTACTGAATTGAGTTTCACAGAATCAAGGATCAGCAGACAAGAAGCCAACAAACTAAAAAAAAACACAAGGCAAGCTACTGGGTCGAATTATAATATTCCGATTGTAAAGTCCTCATTTGCCCAAAGGCATTTTTACTTCCTTGCGCCGAGATTTTATAATAATTTAAATGAGAGTTATAAGAATGCAAACAACTTAAATTCATTCAAAATACTTATAAAGAAGTACCTGCTTGAAAGGGGTCCAATGTATGCGGAGTCTCAATTGCTCTCGCTAATAATTTAAGTTGTTTTATTAAATTATATATTACTACCTAAACCAAATCTCGTGTATTATTTCCTATGTATACTATATGTACTAATATATATGTAATAATATATATATGTACTAATATATGTATAAAGATATTCAAAGTATGCAGATAATTGAGATTTCAAGTGAAATAGCCCTGTTTTCTCTTGTATGAGCTCCTTCATATACGAAATTCTCCTATCCTGACTAAAATGTATTCTCCAAAAGAAAAAGAAGAATAATAATGAGTATTCTATGTATCTAGACCCATTTGTTAGGTCCTTATGCACTTGGTTTTAGCTAGTTTGAATCAATTTAAGGTTTATAAGTTAGAATCGGCTGGTAACATACACTTTTAAAATCTCGTCTCGGTGAATAATATTGATTTTTGATGTACTATGACACAATTCCTATATAGTGGATTATCAAAGGTGTTCTATAGTTAGAGACTTCCAGATCAATGTATGCTAATAGTTTTAAGTCACTTTTCCAATATCGGATGATGATTGACCTGTTTTCACTTGTACGAGAGCTCCTTCATATATGAAATTCTCCTATCCTGACTAAAATGTATTCTCCAAAAGAAGAAGAAGAATAATAATGAGTATTCTATGTGTCTAGACCCATTTGTTAGGTCCTTATGCACTTGGTTTTAGCTAGTTTGAATCAATTTGAGGTTTATAAGTTAGAATCGGCTGGTAACATACACTTTTAAAATCTCGTCTCGGTGAATAATATTGATTTTTGATGTACTATGACACAATTCCCATATAGTGGATTATCAAAGGTGTTCTATAGTTAGAGACTTCCAGATCAATGTATGCTAATAGTTTTAAGTCACTTTTCCAATATCGGATGATGATTGCCCTGTTTTCACTTGTACGAGAGCTCCTTCATATATGAAATTCTCCTATCCTGACTAAAATGTATTCTCCAAAAGAAGAAGAAGAATAATAATGAGTATTCTATGTGTCTAGACCCATTTGTTAGGTCCTTATGCACTTGGTTTTAGCTAGTTTGAATCAATTTGAGGTTTATAAGTTAGAATCGGCTGGTAACATACACTTTTAAAATCTCGTCTCGGTGAATATTATTGATTTTTGATGTACTATGACACAATTCCTATATAGTGGATTATCAAAGGTGTTCTATAGTTAGAGACTTCCAGATCAATGTATATAGTGGATTATCTATATATAGTGGATTATCAAAGGTGTTCTATAGTTAGAGACTTCCAGAAAAATGAATAAATACAGACCTTAGAGTGCTAGGCGGCGAAAGGCAGACAGGGGAAGCAGAGCGCGTACGCAGCGGCGATGTCTGAAAAGTAACAAAATACTGCTTAGTAGGATCGTCGATAATCTGACCGTCCTTAGAAGAATTGGTGTATTTGTACCCGCCGAAGACCGAGATTGAGAGAACGGGTGACTCTATAAATATCTCGGTCTCTCCGGGAAAATTTCAAACTCCTTCCTGGAAAAATTATCTAAAACCGCAATTTCCGCATCTCACATTCTTCGGCTTCGAAGGGGGAGCGAATGGGCGGTACGGTAAACGTTCACATGCGGCAAGGCAGCTGTCCTAAACCTACCTAAACTAGCGATTAGCGATTCGAAACTGGTTACAGGTTCGAAGTCGCTCGAGTGATCCTCTCCCTTGTCTTGCGGTGATCGGTGTGTACCGAATCTATCGCGGACCATGGCATCCTTTGTCCGGCTATCTCCTGGTATCGGGTAGCCGAATGGTCGAATAGAGTCGTCTTCGGATACTTTTAAACGCAATTTTGCTACTTAAATCTATGGTTTTAATGATATTGAGTATTCATGTGAGTTATTAGGAAGGTAAAGTACTCGTACCGAAAAGTTTTGGAAAATAAATAAATATTTGTATTTTATACCTCTCTGTAGTTGGGCGAAAAATAGGCGTCGGGTGGGCGGCCCGGCGGGCGAGCGCTGGGTTCTAGGCGGTGGCGGGTGGCGGATGCTGGGCCGGAACGGGCAGTCCCCGCGCTGTGCCAGCGAGGGCTGCAACCGGCCCGCGTGGTGGAGGCAGCGGCGCAGCCGACAACCGGGATGATGACAGCGGCCACTCACTATTGAAAGACAAAAATACAATAAATTGACGATAAATTCTGAAAATAACATGGAATTCTTTATATACTTACTAATTACCCAGAGTTCCGCCGGGGCTTTGAAAATCGATCGACATTTTCACGATATCTGCGTCGTCATCGTCATATCCAACGTCATCATCCCAGAACGCCGGCGCTGCACCCTCATCTATTTCATCCGAATTGGACCCCGACTCCTCCAGGAGATCTAGGAACGCCTGGGGCGGCGTCCGATCCGGATCTCGATTAAAAGACATCTAAAAAACAAAAATACATTTTTCAAAAAAAAAACAAAATAGTTAGTAACCCAATCGTGTCTGTGCTGTTGACCGTTGAGAAAGTTAATGGGCCCTCGCTGAGGTAGCCACGAAGACCCATTCTGTTCAGGGTTGGTCACACTCACGGGTCAACACCTATGCGACGGCCTCCACGTATGAAGTGCGAGCCTGGGTAGGACTCTGGCCCTATGGTTAGTTTCCTATGCTAGGATTATCAAATCTTCCCTAATCAGCTTGAATTCCCCCACCTTATGGGCAGTTTCCCCTAGGAATCAAACTTCTGGCGTTTCTGGACGGTCTGCGCACCGTGCGGCATAAGCCAATCGACTGTGCACTCTGACTAACAACTTGGGTTGTCGACTACAACGGGCGAACCCGTCACCCCAGGCTGGTATAACGATCTTACACCGCATGGTGAGACACAGTCTAGATTTTCTCAGTAAATAAGCCCAAATTGAAAAAAAGTTGTATGTTATTTTAAGCTGCATTTTAGTTTCTCTATAAAATCCGATATTCAAATAACCAAATTTCTCAAAAATAAAAATATCGAAAATAAAATTTTTTTTCCGTATTTTTGTTGTTGTTTTGTATCGATAGAAATGCAAGCCTTCTCTATACACATTGAGAAATTTCGGCTTTTGCCGCCAAACTATGAACTCTGAAAACGTGGTCAGTTTGTAAACGACGTGTAAATATCAAAATACATCTAATTCCTTGAGTATATACCTCCTACATTGAATAATAACGATTTTATAAGCGAAATAAACCGAAATAAACACTACACTCCCGAGATTTCGTTCGTTTCGAAAAAAATGTTGATCTCGACCGCCATTGACGTGTTACGACATTTCACAAATTTACTAAAAACTACGTGAAAAAAAGGAAATGGCCTTCTCCAGTCGGTAATTATCATTCCTAGACAATTTTAGAATGCATATAACTCACTTTTACGGGTAAAATCCAACTAAAAACACTTACAATTGTAATTTCGGTAACGAGTCGCGCGGCGCTCAGTCGAACGAAATGTCGCACTGGTGAAGCGGAATTTTCCACGAGTTGGCAGAGTTGCCATGTATCGTACAGATTTTATCGCATGATACTATCGTATACAGTAATGGTAACGAATCATTGGCTATTTTCTGGCATCAAACGATAAAATATAGAAGCGCGTTCTATTTTTTAATGGATTTTTTACCAAACGGCGACTGTGGCCTCCATCATGATGACCCTATTGGGACGCCTCACATTTCAACGTATTAAAGTTTATATCCCTAATGGGACGCCTCACATTTGACGGGTTAAACGATCTTCATAACTCCTATTCTTCAGGCCCACTGGCATTTTAGTTGCCCTTCGCTGAACCTTTTCCAGAATATTTTTTCATCTTTGCAAAAGTAAGGGTTCCAGATCTGATAGCCATACTCAAGAATAGATCTCACATATGCCTTGTAGATCTTGATAAAAACCTCTATTGCATATAATTACATAATTGCATAAATATGGAGATTGGCCGCCCGCTAATGGCATTTCAGTGGTTAAACCATATTTTTTTTGAGAATATTGCTTTTTTTGAAATATTGCAATTAATTCAGGTTTCCATTGCAATAATCACTCAAAGGTAAAATCGGGGACATCTAAACTTCTCGGACATCTGAAGTCCCAGAAGTTTTTTCGAAAGGTGGGAAATGTATGGCCAAGCATTGGATTTAGACAAATGTGATATTTTACTTTGAAAACTTTTCAACTTAGGGTTTTTCTACGATTAGTGTCCTTTTTTGCATTTTTGCAAGCTACTTCAGAGACAGATGACAATTAGCAAGCTCGTTTTTTTCCAGTTTTTGATCCAGAACTAGTGGCTGCAATTGACTTGTTTAGCAACGGTTTTGAAACTTATCTCGTACCTTTTTTCTTTGCAGGTGGCTCGCGATAATGGGAGACCAATGTTAGTCGGGCGATTGGTGTGTGATGATTCTGTGGGTGTGACGCAACGAGGTCGTCTCAAACATCTTTTAATACCTCAACTGAGAAACACATCGCTTTTGCTTTGGTTTATATGGTAAGACAACTTACTCTTGGCTTTCCTTCTTTTTTTCTTTTACATTGGGTGCTCTCCGCTGCGAAGGCTGGTGACTATTTGGGACTATTTGTATCTTGCAAGCTGTTCGTTCTTGAGGCATTCTAGCTTGGGTTTTACCTTTAATTATAAGCTGCAGTAGGCTGTACTTTTCATTTTACATTTTGCATCAAAATACCCCAGTTTCTGGGTTTTTATTATTATTTAAGCGTTTATTTACATCGGGCTTCCTGGAAACAGAGTCAGGGATGTCGCCAGGCAAAAGCCATGATGGAGCAACCACTATAGAAGAAAACCAAGGCCCTACTTGACATGAGCAAGAAGAACCTTAGAACCACTATCGGTCTCCTCACCGGACACACGACCCTTAGAGCTCATCTATTCAACCTTGGCTTGACTGAGAGCAAGGATTGCCGAATATGTGGCGAGGAACCTGAAGACAGCATACACATTGTTGGCCGCTGTCCAGGGCTCGCCGCCAAAAGACACAGTTTACTGGGACGAGCCTTTCTCGAACCCAGCGATCTGCCCAACTTGTAGGTCAGTGACCTACTTGGACTGGTAAGAAGCACCGGGCTACTAGCTGACCATTGACCTAACCACACAGTGGGTAGTTACAAAAGACCTTACAGATCTAGGTGACATCAAGGGCTGGAAACAAGCCCCCACTCCATCTACTACTACTACTACTACTAAGCGTTTATTTACCTTGCAATGTATGTTAGTTAGTATGTGTGTTTGTTTAGGCCAAATTGCAAGCTGAATTAGAACCACTTACTCTTATTCTATGAAGTTGAAATTTTACACGTTGGTGCAGTTCCGATGACAATGCATTTTTGTGGTGAGCATGACCTGATTCTACAACGTGGGTTGTCGACTACAGCGGGCGAGCCCGTCACCTCAGGAAGTTTTAACGATTAGTCGTTCTATCTCCCTGGAGTGAGCGTAGAAGACTTGGGGACAAAACAGTCCACCATCTAGCTACGCCACGAGCCCGTAAGAGACCAACGTCTTAACCGCGAGATAGCCAGGAATGTTACCCGGCGGGCCGACACTCGCGCCCTTACTTCCAATTGTGCAGATTATACTGTCTCTCGATTGGTTACGAGTTCGTGGTCGCTTGCGCGGTCCTCTCCCTTACGAAGCGGTGAAACGGTGTTTACCGAATCTATCACGGACCACGGCATCCTTCGCCCGGCTGTTCACCCAGGATCGGGTTGCCGATGGTCGTTTCAAGAGCAGTCGCCGTAAGGTCCGCAACCACCCCCGCTCTATAGGAAACAGTACTGCTTCCAGACTGCCCCGACTGTTAGTCAGAGTCCACAGTCGATTGGCTTACGCCGCACGGTGCGCCGCCTGATTCTACAACCAGGATCGGCTCCCGATGAGGTTACTCTTTCACGGTCAACAGCACAGACACACAATTCTTTATACGCTTCCAATTATGATAGCCCGTTCTAAATTTCACCACGACATGGGCACTCCTCAACGGTCCCGACGAGGGCACCTATGAAAATTATTACGCATTGTTATTTAAGCACGGATATAATTTTCACGCTATCCACTTTGTTGTAACTCGCCACTAGATGCCGCTACAGCACATCAACTTATATACCATTAAACCGATTGCCATGTAAAGGACCGATGAAACGATGTGATTTTTTTAAATATAGAGATAGCTGAAGTAACGTTTCGTAACATAGTCTACTTGGGGTGTGGGGGGGGGGGAAGGGAGAAGAGTAGGAGGGGAAGAAAGCGGTTACCCAAGCAGCGCCGGTAGACATTCCACTAGTAAGTACCATATAAAAGCAATGATAATAAGTTGCAGAAGGTGGTATTTCCTGCCTCTCGTAATGTTACTAAAGTATTCCGATTACTGTGAGCAGCTTCAATTATTTGCTTTCACCCACACTTGTGACCAGTCCATTAGATTTCTATTTTATTTAATAAAAATGCAACTTTTAAAATAAAGCTCCCGTTTCATATGATGTTATTCAGGATGTCCTGCGCCTTTTGCTACTACGGCCTAGTACTCATGACAACGGAGCTATTCGAAACAGACGGAGCGAACAACGGGTCGTGCGCAGCCGACTGCAAACCGCTACAAACGACCGACTACATGGACCTTCTGTGGACGACCCTTGCAGAATTTCCGGGCATTTTTGCCACCATCTTCATAATTGAAAAATTCGGAAGGAAGAAGACGATGGCCTTACAGTTTGTGATTTTCGCAATTTGTCTATCTTTCTTGACGCTGACAACGAAAAAGTAAGAATTGTAATTTTTAAGGTGAGGACAGACTGAGCTGACGGACGCAACGTATACGATGCATTGCTCTTAAGTTGGTGTGCGTACTTATCCTACGTATGCATCGTATATGTGGCATCGTATCAGAAGCAAGAACAAAAACAAAAATATGAAAAGATATTGGATTTAAGAGATAAATATTCAAAAATAAAAGCTTAGGAATACCATAGATTAATGCAGAAATTGGAATATGATAAAGAACGATTCTTTGTGTACTTCCGCGTGTCTAAGTTTGCTATCTCTTTCCATGCTGCATTGTATAATGTGGCATCATGATATTCAATGCATTTACATGACGTTGCATGTAATAAGTATATTTCGTAAGTCATCTGTTTTCATTCAAATTCAAGGGTCCAGATGTCTTAATGCATTGCATACGTTGTGTACGTGAGCTCAGTCTATCCATACCTTTATTATCACACTTTTTGTGCGCATCTCAAGGACATCAAACCTTTGAAATTTAAAATATTTTAAATTTTAAATTATTTTTAAAAATTATGGTAATTTATAACTTCAATCTTCAAACAATGTTCGTTTCGATCTATATTGCATATATCTGGTGCTGGTACACAGGAGGTTGTGAATTATTTCATTTTTTTCACTGCAATAATTTCAGAGACGTCTCAGGAAATACAATTATTAGGGAGGTACTGCAGTTTGACATCTGTACCTATGCTTGATTAATTTAGTATCGTTGGCACCACAAAACATGCAAAGGACTGATACCATGATATTTATTTACATTTATTCACATACCTATCTGGTTTTCTAGTATTCATGAAAGGTGTTTTTGAGCCAACCTTCTTTTATCTCAGTGAATTAACTGGCATATTTACACTTCATTAATCGTATTTTGCTAACATTTTTAACATCAGAACTCTAATCAGAAGTATAGAATAGAATAGAATGGAATAACACTATTGTGATATAAATAACATTACATAATGAATATTACACTGGTTTAAAATAATATATATGCACAAATGGCAAACTTGTCGCTAGAGCGATATCTTACAGTCGACCATTTGATAACCTAATTTTTAATTGTCTTCGTACAGTACACATAGAAGTAATAAAGTTAAATTTAAAATAAAGTAATACAAATATATAGCGATAAGTTATGGTAGCATTACAAATACCATTTTTTACTATTTTTGCCCAGGGAGGGATACAGGAGAGAATAAGGGGGAGTACTTGGTCAGTGGTTGTGTTAAAGCAAAATTTCTTTAACAACTTTTTGAAAGTGAGCGACTAAGGTGCATGCTTGACGGAATGTGGGAGCCGATTCCATAAACAAGCAGAATGGACCGTAAATGACAAGTGTGTCATCCCGGCTTAAGCGAAGTAAAAGACCGTCTTGTTAATTATAAAATCGAAATTGTCTACTAGCGCATCTTCATGCAGCAGCATTGTTTATAGAAGTACATAAAAAAATATTTTTAAAAAACCTCCATAATGGTAAAATACTTCATACCAAAAAAAGCATCTGGGATGTATGCCACCATCTAACCATGATATATGCACAGTAGAGATGTAGAAATCTTACAGCAGGTTCTTAGACTATGTTTTGTCTTCTTAGTGTTGGATTAAGGGTAGAAACCCTTGCTTAACCCTTGGAGTAAATGGGTATTTTCATGGATGCATCTGTCACTTTTGCAGGATTTTCGGCGACATCGACGGCGCTCGACTTAAAGTACTATAACTACGAAACTACTACACCAATCATAAAAATAACAACTGCACAATGATTGCATTGAAATTTCGAATATAGAATATTGAAATATCATTTTGTAAAACAATTAGATAATTATGAATAAATATGAGAACGTCAAAGAAGTGAAAAAACAATGGCCGACTTTGGCATTTGCGACGCGACATTCAAAGACCCGAAATACTTTATATACACGATAAATGGTACATCTAATCAGTTTAGGGGGACTATATGATGTTGTAGAAATGGTTTTACTTACGATTCGTTGAAATAAACACTGAAAACTACACGAAAAACGTATCCGAAAGCGAAACACACGCTCCGCGGATTTTGACATTTCGGGAAGGCGGGCGTTCAATTTGCAGCGGTCCGTAATAATATGTTACATGGACTGCGCAGTTGCTGCTGCGAATGCTAACAGAGAGAATTTAATTCTGTACCGATCTGCCATACGCATGAGAGACAAAATGCTTTCGATGGTAAAAAAAGAGTTCGAAAGCGCGCGCGCCGAGCGGAACCAGATCTGGTCGTATCATACTCAACGGATAAATGTTTCACAACCAGATTTGGTCGTATCATACTCAACGGGTTAAGCGAATAAGCGTCTACAAGCTTGATGCGGTTTTGTATCAATAAAAGCATTTTTTGTCTAGTAATGCTATCAAGCACTTGCAACAGGCGTTCTATGCATTCCTAGTCTAAAGCATTACTTTAATGATGCATTACTTTAATATTTTTTTATTATTTTTCAGTCGTACGTTACTGACCTGTCTGCTTTTCATCGCAAGGGCTATAATTGCAGGGTTATTCCAAGCTGCCTATGTTTATACACCTGAGGTAAGTATTATCATTTGTTAAATAAACTGCTAAGAAAGCTTACAGAATAGAATATGTTAATTGCTGTTTTGTTATTTGCTTCGCCTTACCCATTATGCAATCCCCCTCCAAAGTCATGAAACACTTGCACCATCAAAAATTTCGAAAATACTGAAACATGTGCTTCTTAGTTTTTAATCAAAAGCTCAAATACAAATTTATACAAACTTTTGGTGCTTAATTTTCCAGAATTAAATTAAATTATACCTGTATTAAACAATATTATTATTTTTTTTAACCCCTCTCCTCGCGGAGTAAAAATTCAGCTGTCCCATTCGCGCGCGACCTTTTCGCGCGCAAAATCGTCGACCTTGATAAAAACGACCATAACTTGTAAACCACTATACGGATCATAAAAAGAAGAACTGTAAAATGATCACATTGAAATTTGACATATAAAACATTATAACCTTATCTCGTAAATCAATTAAGATAATAATGGCGACAAATTACAAAACGCAAACGGCCTCCATCGTGTCGTCATCACTGGACCAAGTGGACGCCTGTCATTCCAGTGTATTAAAACTTGCATCCCCAAAAGGACGCCTGTCATTTGTCGGGTTAAGATACATTGTACCAAAAAAATGCACGTGATTTTGGGTAGGAGGGGGAGTAGTCTAAAACTCTAAAATCTCACCATGTATCACCAGGTGGGAGGGAGGGTTTAAAAAGTTGCTAAACAACATCACGTGATTAATGGACGACCCCTAACTGTTATCTCTCTATTTGATTGGAGGTGTGACATGTGGCAAGACAGCTGTCCTAAACCTACCGCAGCCGGTCGTTAGTCCGGAATCCACCGCTCACCCCCCAGAAGTGTAGTAATAGTATTATGATGGGCCCGACTCCAGTCGGTAAATTCCATGGCAGTCCGTTTGTATATTTTACCTAAAAATATTTTTTTTCTCTCCAGGTTTACCCAACTACGTTAAGAGCCACAGCTGTTGGAGCGTGCAGTGCAGTCGCCAGGTTCGGCGCAATGATTACACCCTACGTAGCTCAGGTAGTATAATATAATAAATGTATTGCTTAGATGATTGGACTCTTTTATGCTGATTGTCAATATTTACAGGTACTGTTGAAAACCTCTGTCAGTCTATCGACCACAGTGTATGCAGTTGCAGCGATATTGGCAGCCATCGCATCACTAGCGCTCCCAATCGAAACTAAAGATCAAGAAATGAAAGACCACGTTTCACAGCCGACCGAAACTTGATAACATTTCATTTAGAAAAGTAGCTCGAATAAGCTTTAATGTATTTTTATGTTTCTGTTAAACGATTACCACAAATTGCACCAAAAAAAACGTATTTTGCAATAATTAAGTGAGGGATAATTAACAATACCAAAAATATAACCGTTTAGCATTAAGTAATTTATTTTTTGTTGCTGTTTAACGTACTTAATTTGTCAGTATTTATTTTAACCCTTCAAGCCCGTGTCATTCCCTATGCAGTTATATTTTATTTAAATATCATTGTGCATTTAAATAAAATACAACTGAATACGGAATGACAAAACCCAATCAAATCACTTTTCCTGGACGCGTTCAGTTGACTTCGATATCGAAGTCGCGGGGCTTGAAGAGTTAAAGATTACGGCTTTGTAATGGCATCGATCATACAGGTTTTAGTTACCAACATCCTTGAACAGTGTGAATGAGTATGAGCAGTTAAGCAAGTTTTAACCCTTGTGTTGCCACTCGGATACCCATTGGTGTACGTTTTGTTGAATATCTTTTTTTTCAAAAAAGTTTGACCAAAACTTTCTTGGATCCCTATTATTTAACCGATTTCCTATCAAAATTTGCATCCTACAAATATATTTTTTAAAATACCTTAAAAAAATGCATTTGAAAAAAAAAACATATGAGCCACCCTACCCCGATAGAAAAGGCATGATTTTCATATAGTATATCATAAAAAAAAGTTTGTTGTAAAAATATAGTAAATAAATATGGATTAATACATAGATAAAACAATATATATTTATTTGGAATTGTTTATATATTGAATGTATTGTATACAATAATAATAACTATCACATTTTGCAATGTGATTGTTGGACAAAAATCATGGATTTTTTGTTTTTTGCACAGTAGTACATACTGTATGAAAAATTACAAATAAATAATTCAATTCCAATCTTTTATACATATATATAAGAAATCAATGATTACAATTTAAACATTTTGTGATGTTTGCTGTGTGCTGATCACAAACGGGCTTATTATTATTATTATTTGTTGATGAACTAGCAGCTTAACGCTGATGTGTTCATATCTATGAAATTCACTGGTGTTGCTGTTTCCTTTTTTTTTCTTTTATATATCATTTTTTAAATCAAGCCTATTTTTGAATGCTTTATGGTTGGTTCTTCAATAACTTCCTCGGGCAGTTTATGCCAGCTGTTCACGATTCTGTTTGTCAGGAAGTGCTTTCTTGCTTCAGTTGAAAAGCTTGTAACGTTGAGTTTCAGGCTGTGACCTCTTAAGTGATGGTTTGAATTGAACACAAACATGCTTTCTAACTCTGGGCAGTCGTAGTGTTGCCTCAGTATTTTGTATGTCTCTATGTGATCTCCGCTGTGTCTCCATTGCTCCAGAGTTGTCAGTTTGAGGATTTTTAATCTATGTTCATAGGGTGTTTTTCTTAGGATTTTTGGCAGTTTTGTCGCTCTACGTTGTATACTTTCAAGCAGGTTGATGTCCTTGGCAAAATAAGGATTTCAGATTTGAAAACCATACTCGATCAGAGGACGAATGTAGGTTTTGTAAAAATATTACAGTAAACGCAAGACTTTTTTGCCTTTCTTCTCTTTCGAATATGCTGCTCGTTGCAAATATAGCATGATCCATATACAACTTTTCTACCACTAGCATCTCGTTAATCGTGGTTATCAGTTACCACTTCTGTTACTGGCCTTTCTCAGTAACTTTCAATGCATATAATTATTTTGAGTTAAAATGGACTTTTACCAAAATGTCTGAGTTATTTTGGGTGGCAATACAAGTGTTAACAAAAAAATTGGAGAAAACAAAAATATTTTTTTTTTTGTTAAATTTGTAAACCTTATTTATTGAAAAGAGTTTGAAAAGCGTTCAGCGCTCTGTGTCATCTAACAGTAGGTAAAATATCGCTAATAAGCAATATTTGCGATGTTTTACCTACCACTAGATAAGGCATTGTGCTTAACGCTTTTTATACTAATAAAAAATCAAATTAAAAAAAAGTTTTTTCCACATATTTTAAACAAATGTTGCTAATTTGCTCGGTGCACTAACTTCAATGACGCTGGTAACTAAAAAAACTTACTCTGTATAGCGTATCAGATTAATCAATGTAGTACTACAATTTGGCAACCAGGATATTAATACGAAGTGCTACGTGTAGATAGCATTCATAGTTAAAAAAATATTAACCACTGGAATGCCAATACCACCGATCGGTGCTTTTCCTGTTTGGACAATTCGCTAGCGGCCAATCTCCGTATTTATGCATTTATGCAACTATATGCGGTAAAAATCGCCTTCATTGCATAAACCACCATTATACATTAGTATGCGTTGAAAACATGCAATCGTGAGTTTTTATCCCCATGGCTGGCTCTCTAAGGGTTAAGGCGACATGAGACCTTGGAAAAATATCCATAATGGGCGGACATGCGAAAAAATTGACGGGCTCAATTTCTTAGGGTTTGACCAATAAAAATCCAGCGTTGACGAAACGTCAAGCGCAGATTCCACGTCCGCTCGCGCCGGCGGCCAGGCGCATACTACTACTCGTTCTATCACAGCGCTAGCACAGAATAACTATCTTTACGCAGTGGTGGTATAAGGGTGTTAATGGGAAAGCATTTTAGCATAAATCTCAGAGCGCTCTCATGTTTTAATTAATTGTAATTAATTTAGGACCTAAATAAAAATGTGGCTAAGTGCTGCCCTAGAGAATTAACCAGTCTATATAATGAAATTATAATAAAACACACTCACCGCTTACATTGTAGGAGTAATCGCATCTGAAAGTTCAAAGTCAGTTTAAAGCCCTTATGTCCAAGGCAATGAGCAACTTTTTTGAGTCCAAATTTTAAATTGGTTCCTTGTCGAGGGATTCACTTATAAACCTTTTAAATATAATGCTTATATTTTTTTTTTAAATCAGAAAACTAAAATTCTTCAGATATGGCCATTCCAAGGTATCGTGTCTTAACCTTGTATTATATGTTCAATATGGCGTATGGCGGTGCAGTGCACCGCCATCTACAGTGCACCGGGTGCACTGTAGATGGCGCCCTAAACACGCCTATATGGTATAAAATAATATGATAAAGGAATTTTTAAATCATAGCTCGTATTATTTAAATTTTATTTACATAAAAATGTCAATGTTTAATTATGTATACAGGTAATAATTATGCACTTTAATGATCAGATAGTAGATACAAAGGAAACATCATAATACATATTATTATTATACTTCTGGGGATTGAGCGGTGGACTTTGGACTAACGACCGGCTGAGGTAGGTTTAAGGGCTCTCTAGACGATCAAGCATGCTTGTCAAGCTTGTAAGGCGATGATAAACCGCAGGAAATATGCAAATATATTTTTTTATATTTACCAAAAATGTCCAATTTTGTAGTTGTATACCAGGGAGTCACTTTAATTAGACGTAATTGATTGGTGATGTATTTATTGATGATTTACATCACGTGACTTGCCACATGACGTCACGTGAAGATGCTACCTATGGTATTATATATTATTTTTTTTAAATTGCATATTTCCTGCGGTTTACGATCCCCTCCCAGCCCGCGACACAAAGCTTGACAATCATGCTTGATCGTCTAGAGAGCCCTTTAGGACAGCTGTCTATCCACATGTGAGCGTTCATCTTAACACCTATTCACCATCCATTCTACTAATAGAGTGCATTATATCTCCGTATTATTTGTGATGTAATCAGCCTATAAAAAAATGCGATAGATGGCAGTAATAATTGAATGTTATTTTTGTTATCGTTGGTCAAGTTATTGGGTTTCTATAATCAATCGGTCCTTTTAATTATCAATGCTTCTATAGATTGCCATTAGTTTGGCTGTCAATGCTATCAGTGCCACCTGCATTTCGCTGTCGGAAGGGTTGCCAAATTGTTTTATAGAGTTGAGCAATTTAATACCATATATAATTATAGATAATTCTAATAAAAGTGTTTTGAAATAAAGCAGTTTTGTTTTTTTTTATATTTACATTATTTATTACGGAAACTGATACACATAATTTCGCGTGTATCAATTAATTATCACAAAATGGAATACAAATAATTAAATAGGGAAAATTACACATTCATAGTTTTTAAATTACTTACAGGTAACACTTGCATTATTTTCAAAATTACTACCTTCAAAAGAGATCAGCAATCATAATATCGCTTACATATAAGAAATCTAAGACTATCACGCTTGTTTGATATTATAAATCAAGATAAACTCGAATTTACCGCATGAAGCTCGTTGTAGCACCCGATGTCCAAGGTAGACTGACAACGGTGGTTGCAACATTGCAGAAACGTCGGGTGCTACAAAACTCGTTTTTATCTTATTTATTATATGATTTGAATATATCTTTGTGCGAATCATAATTTATTTATATTTAACCACACCCAAATCTCGTATCTTAGATATACATTAATCAATGAGGGGTCCGACACACTGGGCCAACGTATGCAACGCATTATGACATCTGGCTCTCGAACTTAGATGGAAGCAGACACACTTATCCCACGCAATGTTGCGTTGGATAAGTGTGTCTGCTTTCATTCAAACACAAGGGCCAGGTGTCATTGTACGTTGCGTACGTCGGACCAGTGTGCCGGACCCCTAAGTAGCTGCATCGTCGAATTATACTTAAAATGTTTTAAACTATATTTTACTTTTATCCTTGACTAAATGTCGAGTTTGTGACTAGGAATTCGGACTTAAATATAAAATACTTGACAAACGAGGTGGGGAAGCCAATTCTAAAGATAATATACAAACTGCCCAATACGCGGCCTGCGATATCTTATCAGTCGTAATTTAGACACATGGGATGATCCATTACATTACGCAAATTAAATATCTAATATATATTTTGAAAGTCCTAAACGATGGAACGTTTTATTTTGCAATACAAAAATAAAGGGATGGTAAAACGCAGGACTTTTTCACGCTGGCCTCTTTTAAATTACACTTAATCTCGAGTAAATTCTCTACGATGACGCGCATCACAATACTGAATGAATAGGTCGTAAAAGCGGCTTTGTACTCTAAGGCAGAAGCGTCTCGCGATCGAATCAATCGTCGATCACGATTACTTCGTTTACTTCGTTCGCTCTCCGCTGCTTGTCTATCAGAGAGTTCAATAGGCTGCACTTCGGTACGTTAATTTCGTTCGCTTCTTCTATTATTTTGGATAGTTTCTCCGGATTGACGTCGTCGGCGGACAGCAGCTGTTTCGCCGCCGTCATCCAATTGTCGAAACTCTTGATGCGGAACTCGAGCGTCTGCAGCATGATGTGCAACTCGTCCATATCGTAGCGATAGTTCAACGTCAAGTGGTCTACGGAGCAGGAACACATACCGGCGGCGTGCGACAGGCAGACCATTATGTTGCATTTCTTGCAGTACACGGAGGATAGAAAGCAGGTCGTTTTGCAGACTTTGCAGATGCGCTCGTCGTCGGGCAGCGTCTCGAAGGGGATGCGCCGCACCCTTTGCACTCCCCGGTCTAGAAGCAGAGCCCGCAAACTGGCTTCTTCGTTGGTCGAGATCGACAGCTCTGCGTGCGTGTTCAGAGCGGCCGCCAGATCCAGCCGATCGCCCTCCAGCGCCATCTTGCAGATTAGCTCCTCGTGCGAAAACACGCAGAAGCGACCCAGTCTCTTGTAGTGCAGAATGCACTCGCGCCCCACCGGCAGCCAATCGGCCGGCGCGAAATTAACCGCCTCGGCGAAGTTATAACCCTGATTGAAACCGGTGTGATACGCCCTCGGAAACGTAACCACGAACTCGCCCGGGCCTTGATCCAACCGATGGATCGGCACGCCGAGATCCATCAATAGATTGGGATTCATGATCGTCACCAGCTGATGCAGCAGATCAGGCTGCGACTGGAATAACTCGGGAGCGGCCGCCTTCATCGTCTTCTCCAAGAGATCGGCGTGGCTGCCGGGCGCTCCGTACCAAGTCTTCCGCTCGCCCCAATGGAGGAAGTTTATCGAGTAGCTCCAGTGATCTTCGTTGTGCCAGCAGAACGCCGAAAAGCACATACCGACGTACATCCACGGTACGGTCATCCCGGAAATATCGGCGTTGATGTAGCGGAGAACGGAACCGTCCAGCACCGGCGTGTTGTTTAGATTCCAGCCGGAGTTGACGTACACCCGATCGCCTTCGTCCAGATTCACCGACTTTTGCGTGGGAAACCCGGAGCCGTGATCCATCGAATGCAGATCCGCTCCGTATTCGACCGTGATGTCTACGTCGGTCGATCGGATTATTTTCCAGAACTCCCGCTCGACCTCGGCGGCGGATACGTCGTGTCCTTGACGCCCGAAATATTCATATTTAAACTTATCGGCCATGACGCCGAACTCCTGCAACGAGTATTCGCGCTCGGCTTGCGCGAATCCGTAAGCCTCCATAGATTTATTAATTTCTTTCGCGACGCACGGGGGACAGCGCCAGTCCCCGTCGGGAATCACCGTCAGCGGCGGCTTTAAACAGAACGTGTGATACGTATCGTAGCATTCCGTGCACACGAGCATTTGGTCGTCGCGGTGGTCCTTTTCGCAAAGCTTGCAAGAGTGGATTGCGAGCGGGTCGAGTTCGAGTTTGGCCCGTTTGCGGACTTTGGCGTAGAGGTCTAATTCTTCGTCTGGGGCGGGGACGGGGACGCCCGCGCAGCCGGGCATCTTCGGTCCGGCGCCGAAACACTGCAACCGCCTCAACTCGCGGCTGCATTTATTCGCTTCCGTATCGACGTCGCTTTTAATATCCGATCCGGTCTTAGTCTTTTGGATGTGGCTCTTTGCCTCTTTTTTTATTTGAACAAATTCCTCATCGCTTCCTGTCAAATCGATTTTGGGGATCGCCTCGATGTTGACTTCTTTAAAATATCCGGTATCGCTGTCTGATTTGTTTTCGATTTTCATTTCCTTCTTTGCTTCGAGATTTTTCTTTAGGAATTCATCGAACGGCAGAAGTATGCGTTCGTAGTGCGCTTTGATTGTGGTTATCATCGTGGTGGGGCCGAAGGCCATGTTCGAGCACACCGCCTTCCATCGTTTGTTCGCCGTGCATTCCTCATATCCGCCTTCCTCCATCACCCAAAAGTGTAGACAGTAAAGGTCGAGTAGTTTGCCTTCGACGGTGGGTATTTTGAAGGGATGTCCTTGCAGCTCGAAGAACTTCAGAAGCCGCTCCAGGAAGTGTAGCTTGAGGCGGGTCGTGGCTTCCAGCTCGTTGATCTTCTGTATCCTGGGCGTGAAGCGTAGTTCGTCCACGTCGAGGGAAAATGGCGGTTGCCACCCGCTAGGCGGTTTGATCTTGCAGATTCCGTACTTTTCGGCGACGCTCTTGATCCGGAAAATATATGCGAGCGGGTCGGCGAACTCCTCGGCTGTGGGCTCAAACACCGGTGCTTCAGGCGGCGGTGTGAAATTGAATTCTACACTATTCGCAATGGCCTTTTTCAAAACTACTGCTGGATCCATCTTCGAAAAACGAAATGACCAAAATTATTCGTGACGTAAAATAAAGTGACGGATGGGCCGGGCCCGGCCCTGCACAAGGCCTACGTGACCAAGCCGACGAATGGCGAAACGGGCGATCGAACTTCACGCAGACGAAAATACGATAAAGCCCTACATTTTCCCTTCAATAAACTTACAAAGAATTTTAAGTTTACGCCGTTATTTCCACGATTTTTATTCTTTTGTTTTAGCCGGTGCGGTGTTTATCCCAGAATCGTCAAAATCCAGAAACGAATTGGTCAATGTCAAAAAATATAAAATATCGATAAAGTACGAACAGTTCACGCACGACTCACTTCCGCCCTTGAAACGACACAAATCAATCGAAATTTAATGCTTTTCCATCGCAAATCCGAGAACCACCAAATAAAACCGATTTCTAAAGAACGATCCGCGGTGCAGTGTAGACCGAACACGATAATAACATGGCTGATGGCCTATCGCTGCACTCTTCTTTCGCACGACGTCCTGCAATGCTTCTGTCCCTTTTCCCCCTCCACCGCATGGACGACAATTACACAATTTTATTAACAAAATATTAATTATTAATTTCACTTATATGTTGCGGATAAATCACGATATAATTGCACAGCGTACACCTTCACTTATTTTGTTGGTAATTAAACAGAATACAGAGAAATTCCGTTGCTAGCCAGAGTCGCATGGGTCGACCAAGGGATAAATTTACGAAACTACTGTACAAAAGAGAGAACGTGACACACACACAGGGACGGATTCAGTATTTTGTTTTAAGAGGGAGGGGTCAAATCAGTGGCGGGGGGAGGAGGGGGCGCAAAAATGGATTTTTCAGTAATTAACCAATGTCCAACTTTGATCAAAACGCCATTAAATAATTGTAAGGGGCAATTTTGGGGGCGGTATTAGAAAAGAATAAAGAATATAATAATTTTATTGTGCTAGAAAACGTTACTTAATGAGTATTACACTGGTTTTATAAAAAAGACAATTTATGCACAAATGGCGGACTTATCGCTATAGCGATATCTCACAGTAAACCATTATGTAAAATAATTCTTAATTGGCACCGTACAATACACACAGAAGTAATAAAGTTAAATTTAAAATAAACTAATACAAATATACATTTAACAAATAAGTTAGTCTAAGGTTACAATATACCATTTTTTTACTATTCTAGGCTAGGGACAGATAAATGACAGCATAGTGTGAGGTATTTGGCTATTGGTTGTGTGAAAATAAATGTTTCTTCGACAACTTAAAGTGAGCAAAGAAGGTGCATGCCTGACAGAGTGTGGGAGCTGATTCCATAATTGAGCAGAATGGACCGTAAAAGAGTGCTTGTAAACAGAATAGTTATGTAACGGAATGGCGAGTGTGTTATCCCGGCTTGATCAAGTGGAGGACCGTGGGCCCACAAAGGGTGGAATTTCTCCTTGAGATAGAGGGCGAAGTAGGGTTATTGAGTATATGAAATCGAAGACTATCGCGGTTGTTTGACATTATAAATAGGATAGAAAACGAATTTACCGCGTGAAATTTGTAGGACCCGACGTTTCGGTGACGTTGCAGCCGCCGTTGTCTAGGGTAAACTGAAGAGCTGTCAGTCCGTTGTTTTGCGGGTAGGCCGCAAACCGCTGCCGCCACTGCGTAGGTTATAACGGTGGTGGGGGGCCGGGCTCGGAGCGCGGGAATTTTTAAAATCCGTCTTGCACACAACACTCACTGTATCCTGTTTTACGTCTTTGCGTTCGGCGTTCGGCGGCGGGAACATTTTAAGAAGAGGGTTCCACGTAGAAGAGAGTTTGTAGCCGTCATCTCTATTGAAGTTCGGAGTTCTTCTTATTTCAATGGCTTCCCGGATCATGCGAGGAAAGTAGAATTGTTCCTTGGATAGAACAATGGGATTTTGAAACTGCATCCAGTGGTTACTTCCGCTATCCAATATATGTTCGCAGATCGCCGATTTTTCTCGCTGAACGAACGAGCCCGGCCCCCCACCACCGTTATAACCTACGCAGTGGCGGCAGCGGTTTGCGGCCTACCCGCAAAACAACGGACTGACAGCTCTTCAGTTTACCCTAGACAACGGCGGCTGCAACGTCACCGAAACGTCGGGTCCTACAAATTTCACGCGGTAAATTCGTTTTCTATCCTGGTTATTGAGTATGTTTAAGAGTAGCTACAATTTATGCAAATTTCTTTGATCGTGAATAGGAAGCCAATGAAGTTGCTCACAAAAGCAGCTAACGTATTCGAACTTTCGCAATTTAAAAACATACCTGAGGAAGATAATTTGCAGACGCTCCAGCTTATTCAAAATAACCTAACCTAATGGCATTCAATTATGATATCCCGTTTCAAGTTCCGCCATGATATGGCTGCTGCACCCAGGGTTGGCTCGAGACAGAGCATTTTATTAAAAGCTTGTTTTAAAAAAATGTATTAAAAAATGTATTAAATATTAAGTTATTTAAATTTCTGTCAGTAAATCTTTATTTAGGAATAAACTGTAAAAGGCAAAAACACTAAGACACATTAATTATTTTGATAAATAATGGAAACTCGTAAACCCGTTCAGAGTTCGGCGGTGGATCGGTTGCGTGTCGCGCGCGTGACTGCCGTTACCACCTCTTTCAGAATAAGTCTTGTCACTATACGCCGGCCACTAACTAAGTATAGTCACAATGTCGAGAGCAATGCAAAAGGAAGAGAATAAGCATACAGTTTAATATAGGTAATGTTTGCTGGTAGATGGAAAGTCGTGGCTGTTTTGTTACAAGACTTGTTGATTAAGTTATAGTCTGTTGAAGGCAAGCGCCCCCATTTCTCCAAAAAGCAATGATTGTCAATGATTTTATTTTGATTCAGTGTACAGCCTGCACGCGCGGCCAGTCCTATCTCATATAACGTTCCATGATAAGTTTATTACACAATATACTTTTATATATGGTCCTATGCATACAATAATTAATAGCCTAGCATAGGGCTTCGTCGATAGGACAAATCGTCGGTCGAACGTGTCAGAACACGCAACCGGCCGGCCGGTGCAGCGCTACTTTGAAGGCATCATACCTAGTTTACACGAGTTTAGTGCTTATCATTAGTACTTATCGTTTAGCACTAAGCTACTTAGTGACAAGTGCAAAGTAATTGTTTACAAGTTAGTGTTAGAGAAGGGTATTAGTAACACGACACCCGGTCAGAATAGACCATCGCCGCCGCCTTATTTTGAGAAATGTGTGCAAACACAATTCATACAACATTTTATAAGCGATTTTATCTATTATATTAGAAGAACAACAAGAGAACAAAAAACATTTGTGTATAAGGCAGTGCTTGCTACGAAGAAATATATCTTATTTTTTTAGGAACACTGACGCGTTCGCTAGCTACCCTACTAGCAATCAATCGTCATGCGAAATAATGGCTAGTTTTATTTTTTCTAGCCTATAATTTTATGATGATATCGGCGGGTATGTAGAAACTTGAGAATATATGCAGTTTAGCTAATTGTGTCTTATTTTTAACTAACATAATCTACAGCCAAAAAGGTGTTTTTAATAGTTTAAAAAACGAACTTAACTTACCGCCATAAAGGTGTTAATGAATTGTTTTTGACGTGACAACGTCAGCATAATTCGATGGAGCCGGCTGCACGCACGTAAAAACATGACTCATGCGGCGTTACCTCGTTCTGAGGCGTTCCATTTAATATATTTCATTCGAATAGTAAAGCCGTTGAAGAAATTCGAAGGAAGAATATATTTTCGTTGCTATGTCTTGCCGAAAGTTAAATATCACACATGTTTAAAAGTTGTAAATAAAAGTTGTAAAACAATTGCTCAACGCACATTCATACTTGTAAAAACTATGTACATTGTAAAAAAAATTACATAATTGTATTTATGAGTACAAATAAATGTAACTTGATCAATTCAATTGTGATTTCCATTTACCTCCTTCTCTATAACCATACAAAATATCTATCAAACAAATAAAATTAAAATTTTCTTTTGAAAATGCAACCATTCCATTCCATCAGTATTTTCTTATGACGTTGTCACGTTCAACTATCGTCAGTGAACCGACTTTACAGACAACCGTTTTTTTTTAAATATCCTAACCTATCGAAATATAGGTATTTGATGGGCTCTTCTTTAACTTTTTGAGGACCATAAGCTTTGCGGTAGAGTATGGAACTTTTTGATACATAAAACTGTTAAAGGGCGATGTAAATAACATGTATGTTAAATTTAGTGAAAATTGGTTCAATAGATTTTGTATAAATTGAAGGGATATGAGTGTCCCTGTGTGTTGCAAAGTTACAACTTTTTCCAAAATTTGATTATTTTATCATTTAAGTCAGAAATCATACGTACTAAATGAAAACTAAACAAGTTGAAAAGTTCGCCCTAGATATTTTATTTATTTATTGAAAATCACCGAGTTCGTTGGACATTTGCAATATTTTGAAGAAAAAAAAGTACGGTATATTTTTAAGCAATAATTTTATTATTTAATTTAATTTTCTTATGTCTTAATAACATGAAAAAAATATAATTTATTTATTATCAGTATTCGTTAATTTATAAAACGATTTTGAAGTTATGGGACACATAATATTATATCCCATCGTCCTTAAAGGGTTAAACGCCTATAACGGCTATATCTCGCTTATTTTTAGAAATAAAATAAAGATTTTTAGGATTTAAATAGTATACACACCTTTTTCATTTATCAAAACAAAACACTACTAGATTTATTAATTTTAATGCTAAATCTGATAGGAAAAAGCGTCGGACACGCAATATTTTGAAATATAAAATTTATAATTGTTCTTACCATGTAAGCATTTTTTTCTTAGTTTTTAAGACAAGAAAGAAACTTAATTTACTGCCATATAGGGGATAATGAATTGTTTTTTTTTATCGAACCTACCGTAATTACAGTATACCTACTATACTGTGCCGTAATGTAGGTGTATGACGCCTTATTTATAGAGATAGAGCAAAGATTTTTACAGATTCGGAATCAGTATGATAAGTATATTTGGGTGGCATTAAAACATCTTCAATGTAGAAGAGTTTGCTAGACTGCATAAATACCGAAACGTTCCATATAATAATCAATATTTAAATTTGTATTATATTGATCCTAATGTAAACGCAGCTTTAACCATGCCGTCAATTCTCCAAAGAAAGAAGAAGAAGAAAATTGAATGACGGCGGCGTAATTTTTCGGATTTTTTCGCCGTGTCCGTGCGTTTGCTTGGTTGCCTTGTGGCGTTGTTTTTCGTGCGTGGTTTTCGCCGGCCGGTTTTATGCGCGATCTCCGTCTGTTGACGATTTAAAACTGACAATATTGTGCATCGCAGCCGCACGATGAGCAGCCCGCTGACCGCCGACCAGTTGGAGGTGCTGGAGAAGATAATATTCTCGCTGCAGCCGCAGTCGCTCCACCATCCGGATTTGAGGTTTTTCAAGGAGTACATTGAGTCGTTCGGCGGCAGGGTACCACCCCCGCCGAAAGCAAACGAGCCCACCGCGTCGCAAAACAAGTAAGTAAACAAATATATTTCTATATGTAATCGGGCAAAGTAGAGCGATGACTGCGTGAATAAATAATAACATGCGCAATTTGGTGATTTTCGAGGCGCGAAAGGAATACCAGAAAACAACAGTCGTCCACATAATGATATATTTAAAACACTAGAAAACGGCCATTTTCGTAAGAAACAAAAACTTTTTAGCTTTTCTTATGATCCTTGTGCGCCAGTAAGATATACTCCTTGTTCACGTTTCTCATAACACAAATATATTTTTTCCTGGGGGATAGAATGTGCAGGCCCAGGGTTGTAAATGGGCTGACTGGGCTATAGCCCAGGGCGGCACTCTCTAGGGGGCGGCAAAATATGTAATTTTTTTTATTTAAAGGTGGGCATTTTTATCCAAAAAAAATTTTTTTTTTCCTTGTTAAAAATTAATTTATTTGTAGGCGAATGAAGCAGAAGATGCCATTGTTTTTAATGTTTGCGTGTGACTAGTGTTCCGCCGGGCGCCGGCCCGCCGCCCCCTGCCCCCAGGTATGCAAGCCTGGGGCCAGTAACCTTGGGCTTGGGTGGGGTAGTAGCGCACTAAGTAGCACTAAGAATCTTCCTGACACTTCCTGTCACAAACTGTACAGCAGAAAGGGGATTTTCTGTCTAATCAAGAGTCAAATGTCTAAATGAAAGAAATCCATTCTTAGATAGCATTTCCCTTGGACACTTACCAATAAACGAGTATGAAGAATTCATGGAGCTAATCGGACATTAAAACTAAAAGTTTTCAAAACAGACCTAGCACATTTTTAGCTGCATATAAAAAATGAGTGTCCAGTGTTTTCAAAGCGTGCTATTGCAATACTCTTATCATTTGCCACGACCTACTTTTGCGAATTGGGGTTTTTTTTAACCCTCACTAGGATTAAATTAAAAAGAGGGAACGCCTATTTTTTTCAATATCATTATCCCTGGAAGATGTGCAGTCATATGGTAGCACTGCGTCAGTCTCGTCTAATTGCGAGGGGTTTTTGATTGTTTTTGTATTTAATCAACATTATTTACATTTCTTTCAGACCAATGCCTGAAGAAGAAAATATGGAGACCGATGAGGAATCTGAGCCAGAATCAGAAGTGGATCTCAATACAGAAGGTAGCTTTCATTTTAAGCATAACATTATTATATTAATATTATATACCTAAATAATTTCATAAGTACATTCCTCATAATAGATAGAGGATAAGATGCAAATATGGATTACCGACACTTTTGATGAAATCAAATTTTAATTCTTAAGTACCTGTTTAGCGTGTACAGTAGAACTCCAATTAACCTAATCAATTGGGACCAGACCCCATTTGGATAACCGAAAATTCCTATAATTTTGTTTTTCTCGAAAATAGGGTCTATTTTAATTAATTACTATGTATATATGTGTTGAAAATGTGAGAAAAAAAATGTGTGGCACACAGGGACTGCCGCGGTAAAGCATAGCATTTTTTAACAACTTATGCAATTATAATTATTTATTTATTTTATTTATTTTATTTTTTCTGATATCAGATAACTGCGCTCTATCGGAAAACGTTGAAATTATTCCGATCATTTGCGGCTGCGGAAGCAAATGATTCGGAATAATTTAAACGTCTTCCGATAGAGCGCCGCGCATGAATTTTTATTCGATAAAGCAAAAAAACGGATATTATTCGAAAAAAACTACTATTCGAAAAAAATCGTAGATAAAAAGATAGATATTTAAATTATCTTTAAAATGGTGCAGGTTTCATAATAATACGCCAGATAGTCTTTGCGTAGTAGTCGTTTTTGTGTTCGGTTAGACCTAATTTCACAAATTAATTACACTATGTAATATAAACAAAATCTAAAATATTCAAAGCTAAGAATATTAGGAAAATGTTCTTGTTTAACATATATTTTTTTCGAATCGTAAGCAGTACTCGTTTAGATGTAATTATCAGTTTAAAATCATTAATATTCGTTAAGAAATTTCTTCATTCGGTCGCCGCGCTGGCCTAGGCCCGCGATAAAAGCTATGCAATTTTTAAAGAAAAAAACTGTATGGTCCCGTGTCAATCCTTCAAATTTATTTTTTTGTGGTTAGCCAACACACCTTCTTCGTCTTCGCCCTCTGCCAAAAGTTTCCTTAAAAGTTGCTTTCTGAAATGGCGTTTCATGGTTTCGATGACAGACTGGTCCATTGGTTGCAACAAGCTTGTGACGTTTGGCGCTAAAAGGATTGTTTTAAACTGGCCATTTCCTTTTTAACAATTCTTCGGTGAGATGAGTTGGTGCATTATCAACAATCAGTATGTTTCCGTCTTTAAAAAAAATCCGTTTTAATTTCGGATAATCAGCGATTCAGGATAGTTGGAATTCGGATAATTGGAGTTCTGCTGTAGTTAGTTATCTGTCTAACAGCTTTGCTGCCACCATCGATTATACAGTGATTAGATTGCTTAATGCCGTACTATGTTTTGGCAGCTAGGATTTTACTTGTAGATGGCATTCATAGTTCCAAACATTGATTAATTTTCTCTTTTATTCAGTAGCCTAATAGATGGTGTTGTAAACACACCATTACGGTATACGATATCAAAATAAAATAATATAATAACAAACGAATTCATAAATCATAGCTCTTATTATTTTTAATTTATTTACATAAAGATGTCTATTTTTAATTTTGCATACAGTTTAATAATTACGCGCTTTAATGTTGAAATGGACTTCCACAAAAAGTTTGTTTTGCTGGAATCAGCCAGAATGGCACAGGTCTGGGGTAGTAGGGCGTTGTCGACTACAACGGGCGAGCCGGTCTCCCCAGGCTGGTATAATGATATATAATCATTGGGATGAGCGTAGAAGACTTGGGGACAAGACAATCTACTGTCAAGCTCACCAGCAACCCGTTAGAGACCGACGCCTTACGGCGAGGCACTGGGAAATGTACCCAGCGGGCAGCCTCGCCCCCTAACTATCAGTTTTGGAAGGATATCTCTGTCTGGAATTAACCTTCAGGATACCTCCGTCCTCCCGTCTGGTTACGGGTCCGAAGTCGCTTATGCGACCTCTACCTGTTATAATACAGCAGTAATTCAATTAGAATTTATCGCGGACCTGGGCGTTCTTTGCCCGTAGTGCCACACGGGATTGAGCCAAAGGTCATTTCAAGAGTGGCATGACAACAGGTCAACATCCACCCCCGCTGCTTAGGAAACAGTATATTTCCATAGTCTCCAGACTCCTTCAGCAATTAGTCAGAATACACAACCGATTGGCTTCGCGGAACGGTGCGCAAACTGTCCAGTGGCGCCGGGATGCAATCCTGCCGGGAGAAACCTGTCCACCAGCTTTGAGATCTGGGGTATGGTAGGACAGCCATGAGCCATGTGGACCTAAAAAAATCCCTCTTGCGAGGGACTACAACAGCAACAGTATAACTCATACTTTTGGCCGTTACTGCCAGAGTGACTGGACAACACTTAGGGACTTTGGCATTCCTCCTCCAATGTACTGGAAGATAATGTGAATCAAATGATTTACAGATACATTTCTTTTCATCTTTCAAATGTTAATAAAAATGATGTAAAAGACTATTGAATAGATTTCAACTTTGGGTTTAAAAAAAAACATGTTTTTTTGGCTTTTTAAACCAGGCTCTCCCCTTAAATGCAGGTATTCATGTGCTACGCTAGCCTCTTATTTTATTATCATTATCATCCTCTAACTTTGTATTATAAGGTGTCATCGAAGCAGATAAACTCGAGGATAGCCAAGTGATGGGCGATCAGGATAAAGTCGTAACTGAGGAGGAATCGGATATTGCGGACGAGAAACGATCAGCAGCTATGAGACTCTTCTCCGAGCAGAAATTCGACGAAGCTATTAAAACATACAGTGAAGCGATCGAAATTAATCCGCACAGCGCGCTGTTCTTCGCTAAACGTGGACAGGTAATGATAACACTTGCAAATCTGTGTATATACATAGTCCTTTTGAAAAGTTGAAAGGTATGTTTTGTTGATTTTGGGGGGGCGGGCCCCCAGCCCGCCCCCACCCCCAAATTTTTGACTAAGGACTGGATAGAATGAGCTTTTTGAACTTCTCAGCATAAGAATGCACCTTCAATTATAAGTTAAGTTTAAACTCGCCCCCCCACAAAAAAATCCTAGATCCGCTTTTGGGCTGACAGGTTTGCCCATAGTAGTTGACTACTCTCATTTTGATTAGGGAGATATTGCATTAAATTTTTGATTTGTGTTTGATGTCCATTACTTGCTTACTTACTTTATTACCAGAAATTACTGTGATAAACTAAACTGTTGTTATAGTGAACGCTGTTTTGATAAAATAATTCAAAAATAACCTGTGATAACTGTGGAGTTATCAGCATTGTTAGTTTCCGTTCATTAGTAATTAATTAATTTTTAAGAATGGGTGAAAAGTGCGTGAGTCAGTTTCAGCACGTTCAAAGTTCAGAATGACTAAAATTATACTTAATGCATTTTGAATGCCCAAGTCTGCCAGCGGCGCCCAGATCGTCTTTTAAATTTGTTCATTCGGTACTTTTAAATTTGATGCTCTGACCTTTGGTCGTACTGACCTGCCCTTTAAAAGGAATTATACGTTGCTTATGATCGCTTTGAAATTGGGTCAGTCCTTCCAAACCTTCGATCGTAAAATTTGCAACTGTGAAATGCCTCCTGCTATGTTTCACTTCTGAATGATTTTTGATAAGTAGCAGCAGTGATAACCCATGGTGTTACCAGGGGTCTTGAGAAGTTTTACTTTCAGTACGGATGGACTGCTGCAGATCAATAATTATTATTAAATGCTATTCAGACAAATCTCTTTCATCTCCCAATATCAGACTTTTATCATTCTCAGCCTTGTCAAGGTTGACATCATGTGGTATGTTATTATTATCATTAGTGCAATGGATGAGCAATGTGCCCATATGGAATTATGAATATGAAAAATGTCAGTCACTGGATTTAAGAAACTTGTCCAATGGGTATTTGAACTTGTTTACTGATTCAGTCACGTTGGCAATTCCAATTGTCCCCAACTTGATTCGAGATAAAATGCTTCCGAGTATTTGTGTAAAAGTCTGTCTTGGCCAGTGTTAAAAGGTGTTGATGAAGATTGGCAATGCTAAAATGGAGAATATTAGAGAGGTCACTGCAGTGATAATGTCCTTGTAGCACATAAGCCTCGATCATGGTCTCCATGCTGTCACCTGTCCTGTGGTGTTGGCAGTGTCAACTTTGAGAGTCTCTCCTTGTATTCCATATGCCGCAGTTACACAGCACTTAGCACAGAAAACATAGAAACAAACGTACAGATCCTAACTACAACCCTTTTAAGTAGTTATGAACTGGCATGTCCTGTTGTAAAACCTAAAGATCCAGGAAAAAGCTCATGGTGGGAGCCAGAGCTGGAAAGGCTACGTCGAGGACTCAGGACACTCTTTAACCGAGCAAAAAATACCAGAACCAGTGAGGACTGGGATAAATACAAAACGGCACAAAAACACTACAAGAAGCGGATTAGATTCCGGAGAACAGAATCCTAGCACAACTTCTGTAGTAGCATAAACTCAACAAACCAAGCTGGAAGAATAAAGAAAATCCTAGCTAAAGGTGAGCCCAACCTCCTAGGCTCCCTAAAAAAGGAAGACAGCACTTACACAAACACAGATGTAGAAACCAGCTCAGTACTCCTGGAAACACACTTTCCTGGATGTCAAATCACAGAAGATCCTGAGTGGCCAGACGAAAACTACAGCACACCAACAACCCAAGAATGGGAAGTCGCAAACAAGATAGTAACTGCGGACAAGATAAAATGGGCTCTGAAAAGCTTCAAACCTTTCAAATCCGCAGGGCTGGATGGCATTTTCCCAGCACTACTACAATGGCAACCAAACCATGCAACAAAACACTTACTACCAATCTATAGGGCCTGCATAGCCTTCAAATACATTCCAAAGGCATGGAGAGAGGCGAAAGTAGTCTTCTTACCGAAACCGAGAAAGGAGGATTACTCACACGCCAAATCCTTCAGATCTGTCAGCCTAACGTCTTTCTTACTAAAGACGTTAGAAAGACTGATGGACCGTCACCTAAGGGATGGGGCACTAAGAAATAAACAACTACACCCACAACAACACGCCTACACAAAAGGCAAATCAACAGAGTCGGCACTACACATGGTGGTGCACAAAATAGAATCGGCTCTAACAAATAAGCTGTCAACACTCGCCGCCTTTATAGACATAGAAGGCGCTTTTGACAAAACCATGCACAACAGCATAAACCACGCCCTACAGGAACTTAAGGTGGAACCAGTCACCATAAAATGAATCACGGAGCTGGTTAGCAAAAGGGCGGTCCAGATAGTGATGAATACTACCACAAGAGCGAAGGTAGTTAAAGGATGCCCCCAAGGGGGGGGGTCCTATCACCACTTCTATGGAACATAGTAGTGGACAGCCTCATAAAAACACTAAATGAAAGGGGTTACACTACTATTGGTTATGCCGACGACCTAACAATAATGATAAATGGAAACGCAGAAAATATGCTATGTGAAGTCATGCGCTCAGCTTTGCAGATAGTAGAAAAATGGTGTAACAAACATAAATTGTCAGTAAATCCGAAAAAGACAGAACTCATCCTCTTCACCAACAAGAGGAAGTTACCAGAACTACAAGTACCAAAATTATTCAACACCAAACTCTCCCTATCTACAGAAGTGAAATATCTGGGAGTCATCCTTGACAGCAAATTAAACTGGGCGAGTCATATCGAAGCCAAAACAAAGAGGGCCTGCCTAACTTTTTGGCAGTGTCGGAGACTAGTGGGGAAAAAATGGGGTCTCAACCCAAAAATCACACTCTGGCTGTACACATCAGTCATCAGGCCCTCTCTGACTTATGGATCAGTTGTATGGTGGCCCAGAACACAACTGACCACAGTGAAAGCGAGACTCCAGAGCCTGCAACGCTTAGCATGTGTAGCAGCCACTGGATGTATGAGAACCACACCATCAGCCGCACTGGAGTACCTCCTAAACATGAGACATCTGGATCTTGTCATCCAAGAGGAGGCTAAGGCAGCCGCTCTAAGACTAAGAGCAAATGGACTGTCGAAACAAAACACAGAAACACCACACTCAAAAATTCTGAAACGGGTTCTAAGAAAAAATACCTCTTCTGGACGCACCCATGGACAAGATAATATGCCATCATGTCTTTGATCGAATATACAATATCCAACTCATTGCAGAACCAGTAGATCACTCTGGTACAAATGAAGTAAGGATATACACAGATGGCTCCAAAACCACTCAAGGTACCGGAGCCGGCGTCTTCTCAAATGATCTAAACATCAAAATATAAACTACCCTAGGCAACCTAAATACGATCTTCCAAGCAGAATGCATTGGCATCACCAGAGCAGCACAAGCAGTTGCAACCAAAGATGTCGGAGACCTAAGCTTGAAATTTGTCTCCGACAGTGCCTCCGTGCCACAATGCGCTTCAATCCATTGCAAGGTCAAATAGAGTGACCCTGCAATGGATTAAAGGGCACAGCGACCCACTGGGCAACGACGCGGCAGACGAACTGGCCTAAAGGGGATCCAAGGAAATATTATATGGACCGGAACCCTTGATGCCCATTCCCCAGGCCCAAATAAAAACATGGCTACGCAGGAACACCGAAGAAACTTACCTTACAGAATGGAGAAAAAAAACGCAGGATGCAGCCAAACAAAGAATGCGGTTCCGGAAGCGTCCAAAAAACTTGCCCGCAACCTCACCAGATTAAAAAGGGACAAAATCCGTAAAGTCATAGGTACTATGACAGGCCACTGTCCCCTAAACAAACACCTGTTTACCATAGGTGTGACAGACAGCCCTCTATGCAGAGGATGCATGGAGGAAGAAGAAACGCCACAGTTTTTAGAAATTTAACATTTGAGTTAAATTTCTAAAAACTTTGGCGTTTCTTCTACCACAGCCTGTCCGTAGTCCACCGCTCACCCCCCAGGAGTTTAAATAGTATTACGATAGGCCCGACTGGTCGGTGAATTCCATGGCAGCTCTGTTTTTATTTATTGTTGTAATAGCCTGATGCACATCTTGTAAATCTTCAAGATTAACTCAAATGTTAAATTTCTAAAAACTGTGGCGTTTCTTCTTCCTCCATGCATCCTCTGCATAGAGGGCTGTCTGTCACACCTATGGTAAACAGGTGTTTGTTTAGGGGACAGTGGCCTGTCATAGTACCTATGACTACGGATTTTGTCCCTTTTTAATCTGGTGAGGTTGCGGGCAAGTTTTTTAGATGCTTCCGGAACCGCATTCTTTGTTTGCAGAATTCCTCATTTCGGATCCGATCACACAGGTAAACTTCATGGCTCATTACGCGACTTTAAGCTTGTGTATGAGGCTAATTGTTAACGACCACGTCTCATTGCCATATGTCATCACTGGCAACACGCACTGATTATAGAATTTCGTCTGCAGTATTTAAGATGAGAAGATAAGGCGTAGTTTCTTGAACGACGCTGCCCATCCCAGTTGGATTCGTCGGCAGACCTCCTTGTCAAAGTTGAGCCTGTCTAGTTGGATCGTCTGACCAAAATAAACATACTGGTAGACAGCTTTAATAGTAACGTTCCCAATATGTGCCAGTATGGGTGTGACATGGGCATTCGACCCGATTTTTGTCTTACCTATGTTCATTTTTAGACCCACTTGTTGGGAAACGGTATAGAGCTCTGAGCATTGTGCCAAGATCGTCCATCGCTTCTGCCACAATAACTACATCATCGGCAAATCGGAGGTGACTGATGTATTCGCCATTGATGTTGGTGATTCGTGATTCGCTAGTAATGTATTCGACCAATACTATATTAGACCTATTCGCCACTTGTTCTTTCGACATTGTTTTCTAAAACAAGTAGTTACTTTATTTCAACGATATTTAATTTAAATGATATTTTCTTTCAGGTATATCTAAAGCTCAACAAACCAAAAGCATGTATTAAGGACTGCAATAGGGCTCTCGAATTGAACTGCGATAGTGCGGCCGCTTATAAGTTCCGCGGCCGGGCGCACAGGTACTGCTATTAGAATTTTCACATAACATAGTCACATAACACAATCCATCTAAATTTCCTACAAATAATACTGTTTAATTTACTACAATAATACTGTTTAATTTACGCTACAAAATAATTGCAAAAAAATGAGAAGAAAGATTTTATGTCTGAAATTATGAAAATTGTATTTTGTGCAAAAATGGATAAATTAGGTTCATGATTAAATTCTTTTTAAATCTCAGGTTTATTGGATTATCTTCGTAGATTTTGTATAATCTTTGATTATCTTGATAGACGGATTATTTCCTATGTTTTTTTTATTGATGGAGAACTTATAGTTCTAAATTAACAGCATACTAGAATAGACCTCGTGACCAGCCTGAGAAATCGATAGAGGAATAGAAAGAGAAAGCTGCATATGGGTCCCCTCTATCTTTTGCTTAGTCGCGCTTGTGAGTGCAATGCTTCGACCTAATATGTCTATGGTTTAAGCTTAAGTTTTTGTTTTAGGTGTTTAAATTTTTAAAAAATATTTAAAATAATTCGGAAATAAAGAATTCCTAATTATTATACTCGATCAAAGAATGATAAACACGCATACGCGACTAGACAAGGATAGAGGGGGCCCATATGCAGCTATCTCTTTCTATTCCGCTATCGCATTCACTCGCAGTCCACCTTCATACTCCCACGGTCTATTCTAGTGTGTCTCTGTGTAAATCAAAAACTTAACAAATTTATTTATTTGTCTCATATTTCAACTAAGAATACGCTAGGAATAAATAATGTTTTAATCGTACTAATATTATAAACGTGAAAGTTTGTATGTATGTATGGATGTTTGTTACTCTTTCACGCAAAAACTACTGAATGGATTTTGATGAAACTTTACAATAATATAGCTTACACACCAGAATAACACATAGGCTATAATTTATAAAGATATATGGTTTTCTATCATCATTATCACAATTTTCCATCACCACGCGGGTGAAACCGCTGGGCGCAGCTAGTTTAGAATAAAGCGAAAAATGGATTCATCCCAATCGCATGCTAGTCTAACTAGGCTTACTCCTGTATATAGATATGCATGCGATTTACAACTTATCTTAGATTGCGAGCTGACATTAAAAATAAAGTTTATTAGTAGAGAATAGTAATAAAGTAATATTATATAGATTAAAAAAAAATATATATATATTTTTACTTTAATAACGCTAAATATATCTATAATGACTCTTAATAATAATTAATAGATATATTGACATCTTTCTTTCATATGTGTAATTCAATTTAATTCAAAATCATTTTTTACGAACAAAAACCCTAATATTAAGAGAAAAATTCTAGAAAAATTATCTAAAACCGCGATTTCTGCATCTCAAATTCTATGGCTTCAAAGGGGGAGTGAATGGGTGGTAAGGTTGACGCTCACATGTGGCAAGACAGCTGTCCTAAACCTACCACCGCCGGTCGTAAGTCCGGAATCCACCCTTCACCTCCCAGAAGTGTAATAATTATATATGATGGGCCCGATTTTTGGTCGGTGAATTCCATGGCAGCTCCGTTTGTATTTTATTTTATACTATTTTTGTGGTGCCTTCAAGAGTGTTTTAAGCGGCTTCTGCCACATTTCTTTTATCCAGAAAAAACCATAGAAACGTTTGTTAATAAATTCTCCATTTTAGATTGCTTGGTAACTGGGAAGAGGCCGCTCACGATTTGCAGGAGTCGTGCACAATAGATTTTGACGAGCAGGCCAACGAGTGGCTGTCTGAAGTGCGACCGAACGCCGATAAACTGCGCGCTCACAAGTTGAATATCCAAAGAAAACATGAAGAGAAATCTGTAAGTTCCTTGCGCTACAAGTAATTTTTTTTTGTGTTTTTTTGGGATTGGTTAACCCGAGTACCCACACTTTGGTCCTTCGTGCAGGCAAGGCCTTTCTTTATATAGGTCTCTTATGATCTTACCTTCAAATCCTCTAATCAAAAATCCTGTAATCAACCTACGACAGCTGGTTGTTAGTCCGGAGTCCACCGCTCACCCCTCAGAATTGTAATAATAGTATTATGATGGCCCCGACTCCAGTCTGTGTATTCCGTGGCAGCTCCCTTTGTATTTTGAATGCAACTATCCCCTGGAATGTGTAACGTCCCTTCCGGGATGCAAAGGGTACGGCCGAGTTTTTACTTCACAAATTTAGGGGTTAAATAAATTACACAAATAATAACAATTATTTAAATTAGCCCTGATGTGAACCTTTAAGTAAAATGCGAATTCGAAATTATTGGTCATTTTGTTATGTTCCCTAACTAGGCATTACAGCTATTCTAAGGCAACCATTGTTTTTTGCTTTTAGTAGATTGGGTTTTTATTTTACATATGGATGTTATTTTTATAAATGAAATTATACCCTACTTTAAGAAATAAAAAGAAAACCAGCAGAAAATGAAAGAATTAACCCTTTGAACTCGAGGCCTTTTTCGCATAGGCAAACCAGCAACTCGATTTTGGCTATACCGAGCAACTGTTTAGATTTTTCATGTTATATTTCTTTTTTAAATGTTAATTTCAGGCCATTCAATGAACATTATGAATTATTATTGATTTGATTTAGATATTATAAGCAAACCAGTGACTTTTTAATAAGAAATTACAAAGTTAGCAGATAAGTAAATTTGTCAATCTGTTATAATAACAGGTAATTGTGGGACATAATTTTACGCATTATCATCATAAATGTACCACCACAATTTCGGACAACAAATATATTTCTATTTCTATATTAGGGAAAGCGTTTTACAGGTAATTTTAAAATCATTTTATACTCAAACAAAACTAGCCTTTCGTACTCGAGCAGTGCCGCTGCAGTGCCAGGGCAGTTTATTGCGTCCACTCGCAATAAACTGCCCGGGCTCCGTAGCGGCGCTGCTAGAGTGGGCGCAATAAACTGCTCGGGCTCCGTAGCGGCTCCGCTAGAGTGGACCCAATAAACTGCCCGGGCTCCGTAGCGGAGCCGCTCGAGTGGCTCCTAGCCAGCTGTCAAACTGAATTTTTACGAAATTGCGTGAACATATTTATTGAATTGCCAAAATATGGAAATAATGCTCGAAAACAGCGAAAAACCACCAGGAAACATAGAAAAAATACCGGGAAACCATGAAAAACAGGTTCGGCGAACATACCGGCACACGGGTGCGAAAACAAAACAACAAAAAAAGTAGTTTTTGTTACAGTTAAATTAGGTTTATGTAAAAAATATCAGCCTGGGTCTAAAAGTCTTTGTCCAAACTTCGGCGTCATTCGAGGCCAGCAGCCGTAGAATTATAGGGCCGAGATGATCATCTTCATCCTGGACCTCTGCTTCTGTATATTTTGCCTTGAATTGTTAAATGCATAATGTTGTATCTTTTGGGATGACGAGCAACATAAGCAAAGAGCTTCATTCGTCTGTATATATGGTTTTGTGAGGTTTTTATATTGTAGTGTTATTTGTATGTTAATTTTCAGCATAGTGAGAAATTGCAGAGGGCCAAGAGGGCGCAGGCAGCCCGCGAGAAAGCTGCCAAAGATGCGGAGAATGCGTCTCCTGAAGGAAACGCTCCTCCGCCTTCCTATGAAAAGGACTTTAGCAGCCTTTTCATGGATCCAGATCTTTTAAGTGCAATGCAGGTTGGTTTTTTACTAATAATTAAGCGGGGTACGAAGGATATATCGAAGGCATCCGGTAGAAAGGGTGTAAGTACACTTTTGCAAATTGTACAGGAGACCAAAAGACTGTTGCAACTTTGGACCTATTATTGCGATGATTTTTATGACTACCGGAAGAAATGGCCACGATATACTTTTCGACCACGTATGAGGACCCAATGCGGCTCCATAATTACAGCCCTCCGCCGGGCATTACACCTCCGCCCCTGCCTATGGTAGCTTTTGCTTCTCAACCTCCATCTCTAGATGAGATTCTTAATCAAGTAAAGAGGAAGCCGTCGGGCTCTACTCCGGGTCCCGATGGTATTCCCTATTTAGTATACAAAAAATGCCCCTGCCTTCTGCAATATTTAGGATCCATCTTCCGAAATATATGGAATAGCGGTGTAGTCCCACAGAATTTTGGCCGAGCGACAGTCATCTTAATTCCGAAGGTCCCAGTTTGCACCGGACCAAAGGACGCTCGGCCCATTGCTCTCACAGACACTGTGGCCAAAATCTTTTTTAGCATAGTCCACACTAGGATGAGCGAATTCATGCACCGGAATGAGTACCTTGGAGTATCAGTTCAAAAAGGCTTCATGCGTGGCGTCTCGGGCTGCCTCGAGCACAATTCTCTCCTGGCTGCTGCCATCAAGGATGCGAGACAGCACGAACGCCAAATCAATGTATGCTGGCTCGACCTAGAGAATGCCTTTGGGTCAGTCCGACACAGTCTCCTCCACTTTGCACTCCGCTGGTACAACTTCCCACCAGTCGTGCGTGACATTGTAGCCTCCTACTACAACTGTCTGACTTTTCATGTTAAAACGCAAGAATGGACTACCCGCTCTATACCATATCAATTGGACTATTTTAGGGCTGTTGCCTCTCCCCGACGATTTTTAATATAGTTTTTAATATACTGCTGGAAAGCCTGACCCAGTTTGACAGGAAGTGGGGCTACCGTTTTAAAACAGACGGCCAATACACCTCGTCGTGCCTCGCTTTTGCCGACGACCTAACTTTCATCACCAGAAGCCCCAAGCAGCTTTCCCTGCTATTACAGAAAGTGGAGCTTTTCTGCGACTGGTCAGGCTGTATAAAAGTGTAGCCCTCCAAATGTTTTTGCCTTGGACTCGCCCGCATGGGCACAAAATTTACATCCTATGACCCCAAATTGGTCTATAAGGGCTCTAATATCTCCCTTATAGACCCAAACATCTTGCGGTGTCAACTACAGCTAGTTTAAAATCCTGGCTGTCCTTAGCCAAACCAGCTGACCCCTCGACTCTCTTCAGGTCCAAACAAAATTTTGGGCTAGCGCTTAAACTGCCCTCTCTGCTCTACGCCAACTCCAGAATAACCAAAAATTCGATTCTGTGCAATTCCAAAGATCCGGCAATATCGAAGCAATAAGTGGCCGTAGTGATTCAAATGATCTACAAGCCCGCGTAGACTTCCACAAAAAGTTCCTTACTGGAATCAGCCAGAATGGCACTGGTCTGGGGTATGGCAGTACAACCACGAGCGACGTGGACTTGAAGAAGTCTCTTTTGCGGGGAGATTACGACAGCAAGAGTATGGCTCATGCTATTGGCCTTCAATGCCAGAATGATTGGACAACAATTGGGGACTTTTGCATTCCGCCTCCAATGCACTGGAAGGTAATGCTCTATGACTGGACGCCAGAGATGCTGAAATTTTATTTGAATGCCTTTCAGCATACACTTCCAGACCCCAGTAACCTCGCTCGTTGGAGCTTTGCCGAGGATAGTTCTTGTCCCCTCTGTAGCAATACCCCTTGCACAGCTAGACACATTCTAGCTGGCTGCAAGGTGGCCTTAGATCAAGGACGGTACACTTACCGCCATGACAAAGTTCTCGCTGTTATTCGCGAGGTAATTAGTCTCTCAGTGGCTCGTGCCAACAAGGGTTTGACAGTATCCTCCAAAAAAAAAGGCAAAAAACATTTAACTACAAAACCTTTCTCAATAATCGAGAAAGCTAGATTGGATTCTGGAGGTTGATTCGGTCTCTAAGCAGTATAAATTCCCTGAAAGTCTCGGATGCACAGCCCTCCGTCCAGATATAACTCTTTACTCTCTATCTCGGAAGGTGGCTCTTTTTGTAGAATTAACTGTTCCATGGGAATCAAATATCCCAAAAGACGACGAGTACAAATTAAATAAATACCATGATCTTGCAAATGCCGTAACCCGGAACGGCTTCACTGTTCACCTTCACGCAGTGGAAGTTGGCGCTCGTGGCCTGCCAGCTAAATCTCTATTTCACCTCTTTAAAGATCTTGGCCTTTCCAGAAAAATAATCAACTCTTTCTTAGAAAAATTATCTAAAACTGCAATTTGCGCATCTCAAATTCTATGGCTTCGAAGGGGGAGTGAATGGGTGGTAAGGTGAACGCTCACATGTGGCAAGACAGCTGTCCTAAACCTACCACAGCCGGTTCGTAAGTCCGGAATCCACTGCTCACCCCCCAGAAGTGTAAAAAAAATAGTATTATGATGGGCCCGACTCCGGTCGGTGAATTCCATGGCAGCTCCGTTTGTATTTATTTATTTATTATTACACTTGTTCTGGGCTGAGTCAGGAATCAAACTTGGGTCCGCTGCTATTTAATATTTTTGTGAATGACCGTGGAGACATCGCATTGTCTCCTGTTCGCCAATAAAATTGTTTATCAGAACCAGCGACACGGAGTCTTGCGACTTACTTCAGCAGACTGACGTCGAAATAAATACTGGCAGACTTGTACAGCTAATACATCTGTTATTGTAATCTGAAAAACAAAACCTGATGTTCTTTTGTTTTTTTTTAAATTTGTCATTTGTTTGAATTTTGGTAAAGCTTGTGAATAAAAACGCATCGCGCCTTGCAAAAACATCTCGCATTCTCGACCCCTTGTTCGTGTTTTAAGGAAATTGTTTAAATTGCACAAAATATTCTTAGTTAGTCGTACAGGAAGACGAAGAGGAGGGTGCAATGAGCGAAAGAGGTTATTGCATGTTTTTTTTTTTATATATTCAGGATCCCGAAGTGGCAGAGGCGTTCCATAGTATTTCCTCGAACCATGCGAATATCATGAAGTACGCTAACAACCCCAAAATAGCTGCCGTCATTCAAAAGTTTCTGTCCAAACTGGGCGGAAAAGGGCCCGGGGGAATGCCCGCCGGCGGGATGCCGGGTTTCCCAGGCGGCTTTCCTGGCTTCGGAGGGGCCGGTGCAGGCGCACCCAATGCACCTAACGATGAAGATGGCCTGGACTGAACCCCTGCCGTGTCTTTTTCAATATGATACATATTCATTTAATTGTATTAATTCGGGTGTAGGAGCGCCATTATCATTATTTTTTATCATAATGAGTGTTTATGTTTAATTGTAAGGCTCAGAAATGTTTTTTGTTACTTTTATGTTTAAAAATATGTTTGTTTCGAAGTAACAAATGACAAAAAAAAAATATTCATGTAATTGCAACAATTTCTGTTTTACTATCTAAAGATCTAGTAGTATAGAATAACAATTATATTAGGACTTTAAAACTTTTCCATAAACATTAAAAAAAATACTGATCTTAAATGCTTTACTTACAGTGACGAACTAAGAAGACCTTTTAAGACAGTGGTCGCTAACTAAATCGTAAAGGAGAGCAACTTCTCGACAATAAGGTCATACCTCCCTAATTGTGCCGTTTGAACACTACGGGGGGTTTAGGATGTCTTCCGCCATCCCACTTTGGCGCCCCTAAAATAGTGACATTTTCACCCAAATAAAGCACCAAGGGCGAACAATTCATTTTATTAGTTTGAATGGTTGTGATCCCTGGCAATAATCAGTGTACTGGACCAAGGGGCGGACTGGACACCTGGTTGCAGTATACCAAATAGTAGCTTCTTTTAAAACAAAATTAAAATCGAAGAATATATCACGAGTCGTAAGGGCTTGCATATGGCTGCCAGATGTCCGTTCCTTGGCTCCTTGCGGATATGCAAACGTTCGAGACGTACCCCTCTGCCCCTTCCCGCAATGCCCTGTCGCTCAAGAGAGCGTCTACTGTTCTCTCGGTACACTGTGCCCTGGTCCAGTTCCCGTCATCAACGCTTCAAAAAATAACAAATTTTCATTAATTTTACTTATGAACCCCTTCAGTGCCTTGAAAAATAGAAGAATTTTTTGCCTTTTTTTATAGGCGGCAATAAAACTATCTATGCAAAAAGGCTAACTATCCTTTGAATAGCTCCAGCGAGCATCTGATAGCTGATTTACACTCGCGCCTCGTGTCTCGCCTCGCGTGATCGAAGGAAAATGAGTTTCTGTTTACACTCTCGTGGTGTGTGCGAGCTAGCACCTATTAGTCGAAGAGCCAGATAGCTGCTTTGGAAAAACTGATACTTTCAGATCAGACAATATTTTGGCCATAGAATGCCGGAGTACAATCAGCAGGCTAGGTTTCGGGACACCTGGCGCTGGCGTACTAGGAAAGGTGTAATTTTAATTATTATCCCAAAGTGCTTTGGAAAAGCTGAAAATTCATCAGTAGACAGTAGACAGTAGATGCAATAAGGAACTCGAAATATACGGTCAGACTGCTTGTCTCGGCAAATCCGGCTTGCCTTGCATGAAATACCAAAAAATTAATTTCGTTTGCTTACCGGGTTGAAGTACTTGCCGAAGACGTGGCAAAACTCAGTTTGCCTCTTTCGTTCTGTATTTCCACTAAACAAATAAACACCCATGTAGTCACGGCCTCTTTATTCAAAAGACAAAGTTCAGATCTCTTAGAATAGGCGAAAAGTTAAGCACATTCGTAAAGTCATTAACCTACTTTTTACGGACTAAAACACTATATTAACACAAAATAATCACCAAAGAAATTTACTGTTCACCAAACAAAGTCAGAGTATATCGCACATACTTCCCACCGCCACTGATCATGAAAAAATACACTCTTCCCTGATCGTTTAAAAACACACTCTGCCCGCTCTGCAGCCGAGCATCGCTTTATATTCGCTTCATCCCCTCCAGAGCGCTACCCCTGCCTGCTGTCATCAACTAGATATATCGTCAAAATTTCTTATTATTCTATACTTTAAACCTTTTATATCTGTTACAAGAATTAAATGTTCTTATGCTATTTTTCTAATGACATTTCTTAATAACTATACATAGTTTTTAATTACTTAAACATATTATAACGTTACTTTTTTATACAATAATGCATGCTTATAATGTTTCTTATAATAAACATAACATCTTATAATAACATATGGTTGTACACTTAAGCTTTATTATATATTTCTAATACTATATTATTTACTAAAATGCGACTCTCATTTTTTAAATTGTCAAATTCGGTATTTGCGATGGAATTTTTTCAAGCGCACGTGCGTCCTTTGTTGCCTGGCACCGGGCGCCGTCGGCGCCACTCGTCTGAGTGGTTTCGCTGTTGTTTTTATGATACCTACGCATATTTGTATTTTCGGGTGGAACTTTTTGATTTATGGCTTTGTTTGTGCGTTGTGCACTTTATTGGGGTAAAGCCGAAAGTCGGTATTATAAATGGAATTTCCGAAAGTGGTTTTATTTTTTTTATATTTTGCCTGAACCTAATGCTTTTATTTCCTGCCTTCCGGATGACTGATTTCGGCATGTGTCGCCTTGTCGTCGTTTCTTTGTCTGGTTGCAACATTCCCCTCCTTATAAGAGAAGCTCATCTCTTATTTCTTTTACTTGGAAGCAACCAGAAGTGCTATTTTTGTAGCAGGTCTTGTGTAAAGTTTGCCCTGACTTTTCACTGTGACAGTCCTGACTTGTCCGTCCTTTGCTGGGAAAGTTGATACGATCACGCCTCTGAGCCATACATTTCGTGGAAGTTGCGGGTCAACAATGAAGACTACGTCGCCCTCTTTGATTGGATCTACTTTTTCGTGCCATTTTTCTCGTTTTACGAGTGTTGGCAAATATTCTTTCACGAAACGCTTCCAAAAGTGCGTGGCCAGCGTTTGAGCTATTCTCCACTGTCGACGTAGGCAAAAATTACTTGGATCTATTGCTCCAATATTGGTGTTGCCAGAAGACGAACCCACTAAAAAGTGGTTTGGTGTCAGGCTTTCTGCGTCTAAACTATCTAATGATACGTGGGTTAAAGGTCTACTGTTTACGGTGTTTTCCGCTTCCGTCATTAGGGTGGCTAGCGTTTCCTCACGTGGTGCTCTCTCTTTCAAAGTGGCGTATAAAGCTTTCTTTACGGACTGAACTAGTCGTTCCCATGCCCCTCCTTTGTGTGCAGAAGCAGGCGAAATGAAATGCCAGTTTATGTTTCGCATTGCACTCTGTGTGGCTATTTCATCATTGTCCAGTTCAGTGAGCGCTCTTTTTAACTCGTTGTTAGTACCGTGCATACTTGTGCCGTTGTCAGAATACATGTTTGTCGGTACCCCCCTCCTTGCTATCATCCGTTTCAGGGCCATCATTGTCGCGTCAGTAGATAGTGAATGGGTTATTTCTAAATGAACCGCTCTCGTGTTTAAGCACGTAAAAAGAGCTCCATATCTCTTTTCTCGCCGTCTTCCTATCGTGACCTCTAAGGGACCAAAAAAATCAAGAGCTGCATTGGTGAATGCCCTTAAATGGTGTTCCAACCTTATGCCGGGTAATTCGGCCATCTGTGGTGGAAGGGGTAACGCCCTTTGCACCCTGCAGTACTGGCATTCAAATGCAATCTTTCTTACGGCGCCCCGTAAACGTAACACCCAGAAACGCTGTCTAACTTCATTGCATACGTATTCGCGTCCTTGGTGTCCCGCTCTCTCATGTTCATGCTGTAGGAGTAGTCTGGTGTACGCATGTTTTGAATCAAGTATTGCTGGATTTTTTGTTTCTGGAGATATACCTTTGACAGCACTTATCCTGCCTCCGACTCGTAATATGTTTTTTGGGTCAATATAGGCATTTAATTTACTCAGGTGACTATTTTTTAGCACGCATTTTAACTTGTCATTTTTTAGTGACTCGATTTCATGCCCAAAACTTTCCCTTTGGGCCTGTGTTATCCAGTAGTTTTCTGCCCTCTTTAATTCGGCTACGGATAAGGTTTTTTCATTATTTCCTTGTTTTATGCATTTATCGATAAACCGATATATCCATGCAGTGCTTCGTATCAACCGTGTCCATTTTGAAAACCGCTCGATTTCAATCAGCCGTGTTCCTTCTTCTCCTTTCTGAATGGTACAAATTGTCTTTTTCAATTCTTCGTCTCCTTCATGCGGTATGGATGTGTCCCTTTCTTGCGGCCACCGACTTTCGTCTAAACTAAGGAATTGTGGGCCGCTTAACCATCGGTCCCATGGGTTCATAGCATAATGTGTGACATCCCGTGTCGCGTCATCCGCCGGATTGTCACTCGATGGCACCCATTTCCAGATCGCTCCGTCGGTGATTTCATCAATCTCGCCTAGACGGTGCGCGACGAAAATGTGATACCTTCTCGGATCTGACTTGATCCAATGTAAAACAGTTTTTGAGTCTGACCATATGTAGGTTTTTTCAAACTTCCAGTCATGTTGGTCTTTTACTAACTTTGTTAACCTACTAGCTAGTGTCGCTGCCTGGAGTTCCATTCTTGGCAGAGAAAGTGGTTTCAACGGACTCACCTTAGTCTTTCCGGCCAGAAACGACGTGCATACGCGTCCATCTTCTGTCCTATAACGTGCATACGCAACGGCAGCATAAGCCTGCGAACTGGCATCTCCGAAGACATGCAAGTCTACCGTACTTGCCTTACGCCCATGACTTTGATAACTACGGGGTATTGCTACAGTTTTAACTTTTTGTAATTCCGTTAACCATACTTTCCACTTTTCTGTTGGTGAATCGCCAATCTTTTCATCCCAACCTGTTTTTTCCCTCCAAATTTCTTGCAATATGATTTTCGCTTTTACTGTCAACGTACTGATTATACCTAACGGGTCGAAAATTGACATAACGACACGTAACGTTTCGCGCTTCGTTGGTCGTATGTCTCCGGTTATTAATCCTGTTGGAATCTTATTGAAATTCGTATCGAATGAAAGCAGATCGGTATTTGGATTCCAATTCAAACCTAATATTCGTTCATTTTTTATTTCTTCGGGGTTCGTCCAATTTACTTTCGAGTTGGAAATTATTTCCGTGTGTAACTCAGCCAATGCTTCTTTATGGCTACACGCCCAATTTACGAGCTCAAACCCGCCCTGTTTATGCACAAATAAAACGTCTTTGATTAGAGCTGCTGCCGTTTTCACGTCATCAGTACTATCAAGATAGTCGTCGCAGTAATGACGTTGCTGAATTGCCTCAACGGCTTGTGGGTATGTTTCGACAAACCGATTTGCATTTTTGTTTTTTACAAAATTCGCTGACGTTGGCGATGATGCTGAGCCAAATAAAACTACTCTGATAAGGTATTCGTCGGGCTTGTCATTCGTCCTCATGTTTCGCCATAGAAATCTTTGGCTATGTTGATCGGCCTCTCTCATATTTATTCGTAAGAACATCTCACGTATATCAGATGTAAAGCCTACGAGCCCCTGTCTGAATTTAAATAGTACACCTACTAGCGGGTTTAAAAGATCAGGTCCCGTTAAAAGGTGATCATTTAAACTGGTTCCGCGCGCTTTCGCGGCACAATCAAACACTAATCTTATCTTACCCGGTTTATTCGCGTTTATTACAGCAAAGTGTGGAAGATAAAATGTTCGATTACCCTGTGTTCGCGTCTCTTCGGACGTTAGTTTGCGCGCGTATCCCTTTTGGAGGAATTCCTCTATTTTAGATTCATACTGCGCTGCCAAATCTTTGTTCTGCTTAAGTCGATTTTCTATATTTATTAATCGTTTTAATGCCATCTCCCTACTAGGGGGTAAGATGACATCGTCCGTACGCCATAATAGGCTTGTCGTCCATCTTCCGTGATCGTACGTTGTGGTGGTATCGAGCAGCATTTCGGCTCGCTTGTTTTTGTTTTTATTGTGCTCTCTTATGGCGGTACCTAAACTCTCAACCTGAAAATAACCGCGAACGAGCTCGTGTAGCTCCCGATCGTGGTCATCTTGTCGGATGTGGTTAACCTGGTCGTCATTTTGGGCTCCACCTACATTTCCCGCCAGTGTCCAACCTAAACGTGACGCGACTGCTGTTGGTGCGTCAGGTGCTCCTGCTCTTATTGTACGCGGGATAATTAAACTCCAATGGTCTATTCCAATCAGCATCTGCGGATTTCCCTGAATACTGCAGAGTGGTATATCCTTCAGATGTGACCATTTTTCTTTCATCTTTTTTGCGTTCATCGCCTGGCATGGCAAATCTAAGGTATCTATAGTTCTCACTCCTTGCATAGGAAAATATGCCCCTCCTTGTATAGGCCGTATTTCCATGGAGATCCTACGTGCGGGCCCGGTACTGCCTTGCATACCCGTCGTGCCTACTAAATTTAAATTCGTTATTGGACCGTCCGCTCCGATTTCATTGGCGATCTGGTTTTCAATAAGGCTCACCGTAGAGCCTTCATCGAAAAGTGCCAGAATGGTTTTGGTACCTATTGGCCCTTTCACTTGTACCGGCGCGACTCTGAGTAAAAACTTTGCCGTGTCCATCCAAGTACTGGTCACTGTGGATGTTGTACCTTGCTCTGATTCCTTATTGGTTTCCTCTACATCTGTGGGATTTCTATCTTGATGAAGAAGCGTATTATGTGGCCTCCTACAATTGGCTACACCGCAATTCTTCTTCTTCCTACAATCGCTAAATCTATGGCCTCGTTTTAAACAGCTAAAACATATTTTATTTCCTTTAACCCATTCCCAACGTGCATCTACGCTCATCGCGAGAAATATACGGCATTCGGAAGTCGAATGATTTGTCTTCCCACAACGTAAGCATTCGGATCCTACTTCTTTATTCATCGTCGCGTTAATGGACCTTTTCGCGGCATAATTTTGACTTTTACGTGGTCGGTTAGGTGGATTTACGTGACCACGTTTGTAATCACGTGAATTCACGTGACTACGATTGTAAGCACGTAGATTTGCGTTCGGCGGCGTGTTTTCGCGAGAATTTACATTTTGAGGCATATTTCCCCGCGTCGGCATATTGCGAGGATCGGCTACAGGTTCCTCGTGACATGCAGCGTCTACTATTTTTTCTAACCAATCTCCGAAATCGCCGAGCGTCGGATGGTCACCATAGCCTGCAGCGTACCACTGCAGTCTCAAGTGCTGCGGCAACTTCCCTACCAGTTCTTTCAACAGTTGTGGGTTCATTAAATACGCCGTGTGACCCATATTTCGAATTGAATAAATAACATTACATACGATAGTACCGAATTCAACAATTTTACTAAGAGAGTCGCTTACCCCTATCGCTGGCGCGTTCTCAGCTTCTCTTATCAGCTCCTCGATCCTGGCTGTAGGTCGGCCATATCGACGATCGAAGGCTCTCATGATGTCTGGCACGTTCTTTGGGTCCAAAAGCATCGCCCTTACGACGTCCCTCGCTGGCCCTGTGACGCTCTGCTGAAGCCGGATCAGGTTGTCTGCGTTCGAAAATCCACATGTTTCCGTTCCTTGATAGAATAATGAGCGGAAAATCAAGTATTCGCTCGGGCAACCGTTGAACCTCGGGAGATCTTTTAGTAGATTCGCTCGTGCGGTGAATAACAGGTGATCTACTGCGATATTTGATGACGTAGCTTTCTCCTCCGCCGGCTGGTATGCGGTAATCTGTTTTTTATTTTCCGCCATTGTTGAAATTTCGACTTTCGGCTTATTTTCTCGTGACGCTGCGTCGATGTTGATTTCGCGTTCGATCTTGCTTGTTGTTTTCGATGAATCTATTATTGTTTGATGTTTCTTTAGCCAGTCGTTCGTTCGCCGTGTTGAATGTCTTGATGACACTTGACTTTCACACACGCTATCTCCGTCGTCAAGCGAATCTTCCGCCCCCGCTTCTAACATCAATTTGTGGATAGCCAGCTTCTCTTCCAATAACTGGAGCGCAATTTCCACCTCGGCGTCTGCTTCCGCCTTTGCTTTTTTGGCCTCGGCTTCGGCCTTTCGAGTTTCGGCTTCGGCGTTTGCGGCTGCGATTTTCTTTTTAAGCCGCGCTCTTTCCTCGGCCGCCTCCATATCTGCTTGTAATATTTGCAGTGTTATGGCGTTTGCGGTCGTGGATCTGCCCGACCTGCTAGATCTGTGACTTATTATAGACCTTGCTTTCGTTGAGTGCTTTACTTTGGTGTTGCCATCTACGGAAATGATTTTTGGCTCTCTGACGTCTTCTTTTTCTGCTGCTGCCGTCGGCTCTAACAATCGTATGCTTGGGTCGGAGGTTTTCACAGTATCCGTCGAATCGTCGTCGCCGTCTTCATCTTCCGTTGGTGGTTCCGTCGAGTATGGTGACTTCTCAGCTCTTCGCTCCTGGCGTCGAGCCGCTGTCCTGCCTTTTTGTTGTCTACTTACTCGGCTCTCTGGTTCAATATTTAGTGTGTTTTTTCCCGCTATTCTAGCACTTCTTTTTGGTGTCGGAATTATGATTTCGCCCGTGTCTGTTTTCGCGGACGTGCTTGGTTTTTCGTCGCCGTTTGCCATGGTATTTTATTTGTTTTATCTGCTTTCTGGAATATCGTCGGTTCAGCAGTTCTCTGGCTGTCACTGATCCAACGCTCGGAGGACCAACAAATGTCTCGGCAAATCCGGCTTGCCTTGCATGAAATACCAAAAAATTAATTTCGTTTGCTTACCGGGTTGAAGTACTTGCCGAAGACGTGGCAAAACTCAGTTTGCCTCTTTCGTTCTGTATTTCCACTAAACAAATAAACACCCATGTAGTCACGGCCTCTTTATTCAAAAGACAAAGTTCAGATCTCTTAGAATAGGCGAAAAGTTAAGCACATTCGTAAAGTCATTAACCTACTTTTTACGGACTAAAACACTATATTAACACAAAATAATCACCAAAGAAATTTACTGTTCACCAAACAAAGTCAGAGTATATCGCACATACTTCCCACCGCCACTGATCATGAAAAAATACACTCTTCCCTGATCGTTTAAAAACACACTCTGCCCGCTCTGCAGCCGAGCATCGCTTTATATTCGCTTCATCCCCTCCAGAGCGCTACCCCTGCCTGCTGTCATCAACTAGATATATCGTCAAAATTTCTTATTATTCTATACTTTAAACCTTTTATATCTGTTACAAGAATTAAATGTTCTTATGCTATTTTTCTAATGACATTTCTTAATAACTATACATAGTTTTTAATTACTTAAACATATTATAACGTTACTTTTTTATACAATAATGCATGCTTATAATGTTTCTTATAATAAACATAACATCTTATAATAACATATGGTTGTACACTTAAGCTTTATTATATATTTCTAATACTATATTATTTACTAAAATGCGACTCTCATTTTTTAAATTGTCAAATTCGGTATTTGCGATGGAATTTTTTCAAGCGCACGTGCGTCCTTTGTTGCCTGGCACCGGGCGCCGTCGGCGCCACTCGTCTGAGTGGTTTCGCTGTTGTTTTTATGATACCTACGCATATTTGTATTTTCGGGTGGAACTTTTTGATTTATGGCTTTGTTTGTGCGTTGTGCACTTTATTGGGGTAAAGCCGAAAGTCGGTATTATAAATGGAATTTCCGAAAGTGGTTTTATTTTTTTTATATTTTGCCTGAACCTAATGCTTTTATTTCCTGCCTTCCGGATGACTGATTTCGGCATGTGTCGCCTTGTCGTCGTTTCTTTGTCTGGTTGCAACACTGCTTCATAATCGAATGCGTGGCGTCAACATCTCCATACATGTCACGCATCGGTCTATGACGTATCGGTCTACTGTGCCGTGCAATATAACCATATGGACATGCTGACGCCATGAGTTGGATTGTTTTAAAATAACTTGCGTTAGCGTGGTACATTTCTTTTACGGTTCAGACAGTCGTACTTATCTAATAATATAAAACCAACTCTTGATTCTTGGTAAAATGTTATTTTTTCCAAAACCATTAGCACTATATTTTTTTTATTGTAACGCAATTATAAGCAGCGCTACTCAGGGTTAGGTAACACAAATTAGAATCTTAGTATTTCTAATTTTGTAACCGTGGCACTAGAAAAACTAATGTTAGCTGTAGATTTTTTCAAAATGTCAAAGTGCTATTATCTCGAAAACTAATGATTTTTGTACTTAGGTATGTTTTGTTATTCTGGTCAGTTACGAGCCGGCCTGTCAGCCCCCCAAGGGATATTGTTGAATTTTGGGATAGCCTGTATAACCTGTATATTTTGTTTATATGCTACGCGACATCAGTGGTGTCAAAAATGTTTAACGGCCCACTTTGCCCGTGCGACCGTGTTTCGTTTATATACTATGCTATCTCATTCGTCTATGCCAGTGATCGCCAAACTTTTGAGCCAGTGAGCGAGCATAGCATTCATAAATCTTCTATGAGCTACCAAGGAATACTGGGCCAAAGAAAGTACACAACATTAAATTAACATATTCTGTTTATTGCCTATAAACATACAATTCTAGTATTATTCAAATAATAATTAAGATAGGAAGTTTTACAACAAAGCTTCTCACAGCCGGGTTGAGTGTGGCCGCGAGCTACCCAAAATTGCTCCGCGAGCTACCGGTCGCTCGCGATCGACGGTTTGGCGATCGCTGGTCTATGCTATCTCATCGTCAGAATGTTTGACAGACCAAAGGGGCCCTGAAAAGTGCAAAGGGGGCACCGAGATTCTGACGGACTGTGGGGATAGTCAAAATATATTATTATGCCTCTACACTAAGGGCCCCTACACTGAATCTGGCACTTTCTGAGATTGGAGGAATGCAGAAATTGCGGGGAACTCGATCAAGACCTCTACAAGGTTCTTTCGGGATGTACAGCTGTACTGATATTGAATGAATGGAGACATTCAACAAGAACTCTAATCTCCGAGAGATTGAAGCTATCATTACGATTTTGGACGATTGGAACAAACTTCCAAACAGTGTTGTGTGTGCTAAAAACATTAATGTTTTTAAAAACAGACTGTTCATGAAATTCTGATACGGCAAAATCAGCTTAGTCTGCTTGGCCGTTTATTATTAATATTTACATTTATTATTAAATCGTTTACGTTTATTATTAAATCATTTACGTTTATAATTAAATAGTTTACGTTTAATAATAAATGTTCAAGTTTAATAATAAATAGTTTACGTTTATTAATAAATCGTTTACGTTTATTAATAAATCGCTTGCAAATGCCGTGACCCGGAACGACTTCACTGTTCACCTTCACTCGGTGGAAGTTGGCGCTCGCGGCCTGCCAGCTAAATCTCTATTTCACCTCTTTAAAGATCTTGGCCTTTCCAGAAAAATAATCAACTCTTTCCTAGAAAAATTATCTAAAACTGTGATTTGCGCATCTCAAATTCTATGGCTTCGAAGGGGCAGTGAATGGGTGGTAAGGTGGACGCTCACATGTGGCAAGACAGCTGTCCTAAACCTACCACAGCCGGTCGTAAGTCCGGAATCCACTGCTCACCCCCCAGAAGCGTAAAAAAATAGTATTATGATGGGCCCGACTCCGGTCGGTGAATTCCATGGCAGCTCCTTTTTGTGTTTATTTATTATATTTTATTACTAAATGATAATACATTTACGTTTATTAATAAATTATATCTGATCAGGATATCTGCTACGGGGCGGAAAGAGTGGTAAGAACGATGAAAAGGCGAGCACAAATCAATAAGCTGCATATTTATCCTAGGTGTCTATTTTTTCTATGTTCGCATGGGAGACTTTAATGGCCTTGCAAGCCAGACCCGATTATATATAAAGCAAAAAAGAAAAAAAAGGAAATATGCCCCCAAGCGGCCTATCAGGGGGGCAGAATTCCCGCTACCCCAGTTGAAACCCCAAACAACGACACGGCTAAAACGACACCGGACCTTGCTTGCCCTATCTGCGGGAAACAATATAAACGATTAGCATGGTTAAAAAAACACATTGCTGGGCACGATGATAGCGACGCTGCACGTCAGTGTCTTAAACCGTCGCAAGGAGTCACGGACAGAGTTGAACCTCACATGTCCCTTGACTCCACATCTGCCCGCAGTTTGTCACCCGACCGGTCTCCTCTACCCGCGCAAATCGTATCCTTCCCTCCTCTAAAATTCCCTTCACTTGCGAAAGAGGACTGGGAATTTCATAATAATAATTTAACTTCTATTCTTGACCACTCTGTGAACCGTAATGCCCCTGCCAGCATCCAGCTGTCGTCCTTCCAGGTGGCGGTCCATGAATACTTCTCGGGTGTTTACCCAAAATCTACCCATGTCGACCCGGTTCACAGAGAAAACGCATTTAAGGCAAAGCTCCGTAGGCAAAAGCGGCTACTTCGTCGCCAGTTACGTGAAGCCAAGAAAGCCGGGGATAAAGCCCTCTGCCACAACTTCTCGCGCGCGTACCGCTCTATACTAAAACTCATACAGAGCGTAGCAACGCAAAACGACAAGCGCAAGGCAGCATTTCTCAAATCCAAAGAGGAAGCCCAGTTCGACAAAAACCGTTTTAACTACAGCAAAACGGTTTTGTCTGCCGCCAAGGGAAAAATCCAAATCCCGGAAGAAATGGCCACGGAATATTTTTCGACCACGTATGAGGACCCAATGCGGCTCCATAATTACAGCCCTCCGCCGGGCATTACACCTCCGCCCCTGCCTACGGTAGCTTTTGCTTCTCAACCTCCATCTCTAGATGAGATTCTTAATCAAGTAAAGAGGAAGCCGTCGGGCTCTACTCCGGGTCCCGATGGTATTCCCTATTTAGTATACAAAAAATGCCCCTGCCTTCTGCAATATTTAGGATCCATCTTCCGAAATATATGGAATAGCGGTGTAGTCCCACAGAATTTTGGCCGAGCGACAGTCATCTTAATTCCGAAGGTCCCAGTTTGCACCGGACCAAAGGACGCTCGGCCCATTGCTCTCACAGACACTGTGGCCAAAATCTTTTTTAGCATAGTCCACACGAGGATGAGCGAATTCATGCACCGGAATGAGTACCTTGGAGTATCAGTTCAAAAAGGCTTCATGCGTGGCGTCTCGGGCTGCCTCGAGCACAATTCTCTCCTGGCTGCTGCCATCAAGGATGCGAGACAGCACGAACGCCAAATCAATGTATGCTGGCTCGACCTAGAGAATGCCTTTGGGTCAGTCCGACACAGTCTCCTCCACTTTGCACTCCGCTGGTACAACTTCCCACCAGTCGTGCGTGACATTGTAGCCTCCTACTACAACTGTCTGACTTTCCATGTTAAAACGCAAGAATGGACTACCCGCTCTATACCATATTCAATTGGACTATTTCAGGGCTGTTGCCTCTCCCCGACGATTTTTAATATAGTTTTTAATATACTGCTGGAAAGCCTGACCCAGTTTGACAGGAAGTGGGGCTACCGTTTTAAAACAGACGGCCAATACACCTCGTCGTGCCTCGCTTTTGCCGACGACCTAACTTTCATCACCAGAAGCCCCAAGCAGCTTTCCCTGCTATTACAGAAAGTGGAGCTTTTCTGCGACTGGTCAGGCTGTATAAAAGTGAAGCCCTCCAAATGTTTTTGCCTTGGACTCGCCCGCATGGGCACAAAATTTACATCCTATGATCCCAAATTGGTCTATAAGGGCTCTAATATCTCCCTTATAGACCCAAACAATCATTTCAAATTCCTCGGCAGAAAAATCACCCATCAGGGAAAAGACGTCTCGGGCGATCATGTTATAGAGCATTTCAAAAGTTGCCTGGCGAAAATAGATGCCTTGCTAATTTCTGGCCCTCGTAAGGCCTGGATCTATGACAATTATCTAACGTCACATTTGTCATGGCCCTTTCTTATTTACGATGTTACCAAAACCCAACTGTCCCGTCTAGATGCGCTGGTGACAGCTAGTTTAAAATCCTGGCTGTCCTTAGCCAAACCAGCTGACCCCTCGACTCTCTTCAGGTCCAAACAAAATTTTGGGCTAGCGCTTAAACTGCCCTCTCTGCTCTACGCCAACTCCAGAATAACCAAAAATTCGATTCTGTGCAATTCCAAAGATCCGGCAATATCGAAGCACGTAATAAGTGGCCGTAGTGATTCAAATGATCTACAAGCCCGCGTAGACTTCCACAAAAAGTTCCTTACTGGAATCAGCCAGAATGGCACTGGTCTGGGGTATGGCAGTACAACCACGAGCGACGTGGACTTGAAGAAGTCTCTTTTGCGGGGAGATTACGACAGCAAGAGTATGGCTCATGCTATTGGCCTTCAATGCCAGAATGATTGGACAACAATTGGGGACTTTTGCATTCCGCCTCCAATGCACTGGAAGGTAATGCTCTATGACTGGACGCCAGAGATGCTGAAATTTTATTTGAATGCCTTTCAGCATACACTTCCAGACCCCAGTAATCTCGCTCGTTGGAGCTTTGCCGAGGATAGTTCTTGTCCCCTCTGTAGCAATACCCCTTGCACAGCTAGACACATTCTAGCTGGCTGCAAGGTGGCCTTAGATCAAGGACGGTACACTTACCGCCATGACAAAGTTCTCGCTGTTATTCGCGAGGTAATTAGTCTCTCAGTGGCTCGTGCCAACAAGGATTTGACAGTATCCTCCAAACCCCCAATACAGTTTGTGCGGGATGGCTCTAAAGGCAAAAAACATTCAACTACAAAACCTTTCTCAATAATCGAGAAAGCTACAGATTGGATTCTGGAGGTTGATTCGGTCTCTAAGCAGTATAAATTCCCTGAAAGTCTCGGATGCACAGCCCTCCGTCCAGATATAACTCTTTACTCTCTATCTCGGAAGGTGGCTCTTATTGTAGAATTAACTGTTCCATGGGAATCAAATATCCCAAAAGACCACGAGTACAAATTAAATAAATACCATGATCTTGCAAATGCCGTAACCCGGAACGGCATCACTGTTCACCTTCACGCGGTGGAAGTTGGCGCTCGTGGCCTGCCAGCTAAATCTCTATTTCACCTCTTTAAAGATCTTGGCCTTTCCAGAAAAATAATCAACTCTTAGAAAAATTATCTAAAACTGCAATTTGCGCATCTCAAATTCTATGGCTTCGAAGGGGGAGTGAATGGGTGGTAAGGTGAACGCTCACATGTGGCAAGACAGCTGTCCTAAACCTACCACAGCCGGTTCGTAAGTCCGGAATCCACTGCTCACCCCCCAGAAGTGTAAAAAAAATAGTATTATGATGGGCTCGACTCCGGTCGGTGAATTCCATGGCAGCTCCGTTTGTATTTATTTATTTATTATTACACTTGTTCTGGGCTGAGTCAGGAATCAAACTTGGGTCCGCTGCTATTTAATATTTTTGTGAATGACCGTGGAGACATCGCATCGCTCCTGTTCGCCAATAAAATTGTTTATCAGAACCAGCGACACGGAGTCTTGCGACTTACTTCAGCAGACTGACGTCGAAATAAATACTGGCAGACTTGTACAGCTAATACATCTGTTATTGTAATCTGAAAAACAAAACCTGATGTTCTTTTGTTTTTTTTTTAATTTGTCATTTGTTTGAATTTTGGTAAAGCTTGTGAATAAAAACGCATCGCGCCTTGCAAAAACATCTCGCATTCTCGACCCCTTGTTCGTGTTTTAAGGAAATTGTTTAAATTGCACAAAATATTCTTAGTCGTACAGGAAGACGAAGAGGAGGGTGCAATGAGCGAAATAAGGTTATTGCATGTTTTTTTTTTATATATTCAGGATCCCGAAGTGGCAGAGGCGTTCCAGAGTATTTCCTCGAACCCTGCGAATATCATGAAGTACGCTAACAACCCCAAAGTAGCTGCCGTCATTCAAAAGTTGCAGTCCAAACTGGGCGGAAAAGGGCCCGGGGGAATGCCCGCCGGCGGGATGCCGGGTTTCCCAGGCGGCTTTCCTGGCTTCGGAGGGGCCGGTGCAGGCGCACCCAATGCACCTAACGATGAAGATGGCCTGGACTGAACCCCTGCCGTGTCTTTTTCAATATGATACATATTCATTTAATTGCATTAATTCGGGTGTAGGAGCGCCATTATCATTATTTTTTATCATAATGAGTGTTTATGTTTAATTGTAAGGCTCAGAAATGTTTTTTGTTACTTTTATGTTTAAAAATATGTTTGTTTCGAAGTAACAAATGACAAAAAATAAATATTCATGTAATTGCAACAATTTCTGTTTTACTATCTAAAGATCTAGTAGTATAGAATAACAATTATATTAGGACTTTAAAACTTTTCCATAAACATTAAAAAAAATACTGATCTTAAATGCTTTACTTACAGTGACGAACTAAGAAGAACTTTTAAGACAGTGGTCGCTAACTAAATCGTAAAGGAGAGCTACTTCTCGACAATAAGGTCATACCTCCCTAATTGTGCCGTTTGAACACTACGGGGGGTTTAGGATGTCTTCCGCCATCCCACTTTGGCGCCCCTAAAATAGTGACATTTTCACCCAAATAAAGCACCAAGGGCGAACAATTCATTTTATTAGTTTGAATGGTTGTGATCCCTGGCAATAATCAGTGTACTGGACCAAGGGGCGGACTGGACACCTGGTTGCAGTATACCAAATAGTAGCTTCTTTTAAAACAAAATTAAAATCGAAGAATATATCACGAGTCGTAAGGGCTTGCATATGGCTGCCAGATGTCCGTTCCTTGGCTCCTTGCGGATATGCAAACGTTCGAGACGTACCCCTCTGCCCCTTCCCGCAATGCCCTGTCGCTCAAGAGAGCGTCTACTGTTCTCTCGGTACACTGTGCCCTGGTCCAGTTCCCGTCATCAACGCTTCAAAAAATAACAAATTTTCATTAATTTTACTTATGAACCCCTTCAGTGCCTTGAAAAATAGAAGAATTTTTTGCCTTTTTTTATAGGCGGCAATAAAACTATCTATGCAAAAAGGCTAACTATCCTTTGAATAGCTCCAGCGAGCATCTGATAGCTGATTTACACTCGCGCCTCGTGTCTCGCCTCGCGTGATCGAAGGAAAATGAGTTTCTGTTTACACTCTCGTGGTGTGTGCGAGCTAGCACCTATTAGTCGAAGAGCCAGATAGCTGCTTTGGAAAAACTGATACTTTCAGATCAGACAATATTTTGGCCATAGAATGCCGGAGTACAATCAGCAGGCTAGGTTTCGGGACACCTGGCGCTGGCGTACTAGGAAAGGTGTAATTTTAATTATTATCCCAAAGTGCTTTGGAAAAGCTGAAAATTCATCAGTAGACAGTAGACAGTAGATGCAATAAGGAACTCGAAATATACGGTCAGACTGCTTCATAATCGAATGCGTGGCGTCAACATCTCCATACATGTCACGCATCGGTCTATGACGTATCGGTCTACTGTGCCGTGCAATATAACCATATGGACATGCTGACGCCATGAGTTGGATTGTTTTAAAATAACTTGCGTTAGCGTGGTACATTTCTTTTACGGTTCAGACAGTCGTACTTATCTAATAATATAAAACCAACTCTTGATTCTTGGTAAAATGTTATTTTTTCCAAAACCATTAGCACTATATTTTTTTTATTGTAACGCAATTATAAGCAGCGCTACTCAGGGTTAGGTAACACAAATTAGAATCTTAGTATTTCTAATTTTGTAACCGTGGCACTAGAAAAACTAATGTTAGCTGTAGATTTTTTCAAAATGTCAAAGTGCTATTATCTCGAAAACTAATGATTTTTGTACTTAGGTATGTTTTGTTATTCTGGTCAGTTACGAGCCGGCCTGTCAGCCCCCCAAGGGATATTGTTGAATTTTGGGATAGCCTGTATAACCTGTATATTTTGTTTATATGCTACGCGACATCAGTGGTGTCAAAAATGTTTAACGGCCCACTTTGCCCGTGCGACCGTGTTTCGTTTATATACTATGCTATCTCATTCGTCTATGCCAGTGATCGCCAAACTTTTGAGCCAGTGAGCGAGCATAGCATTCATAAATCTTCTATGAGCTACCAAGGAATACTGGGCCAAAGAAAGTACACAACATTAAATTAACATATTCTGTTTATTGCCTATAAACATACAATTCTAGTATTATTCAAATAATAATTAAGATAGGAAGTTTTACAACAAAGCTTGTAACTGCAGCGCCCGTATGTAACTGCACCAGTATGTAACTGGCAGGTTCCAATATGTAACCGCTGGGTTGGACCTGGTTATACCTAATCGTGGAATAACCACGAACAGAAATCGAGTGCAGGAAGTATAATTTAATGCCGAAGCAAATACACATCAAAAAACTAAATTTCAGAAAAAAATGGACGCCACAGCTTTTTAAAGGTTAAAGCTGAAACTAAAAAAAAAAACCAGCACTCGATACAAAAACAATTAAGCACAAGAATTAACAGGGTGGGTAAGTCTCACAGGTTTGTCACTGGTTTTGCCCGGAGGTAGCAATTCTTCCTTCAGCTGTAAAAAGAAATGAGAACACGTTGCTTCTTTTCAGCGTTCTTTATTCCGTTTCTCCACGGGCACAGCAAATAACGAAGAAGGTGCAAGGCACACGATGTATAAATAACTTCACAGCACCGCAGTATATGGATATCTTCCAAAGGTTGACCGTAGGTAGGTCCGGAATTTGAACACTCCGATCACAAAAATGCTCCAAGAAGCAGGCCGCCACGCTACGGCAGTTGATGCATTACAGGTGTATTATTGATAGTAAATTGTATAAAAATAGAGGTGCTCGTCGCCCGTCTGAAGCCAAGGAAAAAACCCGGTTAGAAAGTCGATACGCCGACATGTGCTAACCGCAAAAAATTGACAATAATCGCTTACCAGAAAAGAACTACATGAATTAAAAACTGCGCCGCGCTATACTCGTCGGCAGCGACGCCGATCCTCAGCTCTTACGCCTGCGCTTCCACACTCCAAAATCACCAAAGAATGCCATTTTTGAAAGGCGTCACGACCCCGAAAGAAACGAGTGATCACCTTTTGACATTTCCGCCTGAACCAACGCGAATAGAGACGTCATTGCCGTAACCGTAGCGTTCGACACCTTCTTAAACGTCAGAAAACGGTTTTTTACGACTTTTACAGTCGACTTTTAAGTCAAGTTGTGACTTAATTACGACGTTACGAAAATGAAGCAGAAAACTTCGGAAAAATAGTAGAGACGCCAGTAAACGTGTGCAAATGACACCGAAACATGTAATTACATGGATCTGCACACGGAAAAGCATGAATCGCGAAAGAAATGTCATGAAAAAAGCAGTTTTTGTTACAGCCCCCCTTCCAAAAAGAAATCGGAAGAGCCAACGAACGATTTCAAATGAATCGTCCCGATTCTAGCTCCACTCTCATGGGCTAACAAAAACGCCACAACGTCTATAACAGTGTATAAGACAGGAAAAAAAAAATACTCTTCTAAACCAAATGACCAAGCTACCTTCAATAAGGGTAAACAAGTCTACAAAAGCATACAAATAAATAAACAATATCTTCCCGTTAACTAAGGTGGAAACCCTGGTAGGTAAGTTCTGCAGAGGTCAACTGCCATTTGAAAACTCTCCACTTTCCCGTAGAGAACACAAAACTACTTCAACAACTAAACTACAACTTACCATGGAAGCACAAAGCCCATGTAAAAGAAAAACAACAAAACCTGGTGTCCTAAACAACCGTAATAAACCACCACTCCTACTGAAGGAACACCAACAACGTCCAATAATCAAACCAAATACTGGCTGTGGACAAAAGAAACCGATGACTATATTGTTAGACCACGACAGAACTAAAACCTCCTCCGGTATTTGAAAAATGTCCAATACTACCTTTCATACCATCACCTTGCATACTTCCCTCTCATGACATAAATTCAATCTACAGTGTTGCTAGACAGGTTTACTAGCAAGACTGATCTCAAACGAAATGATTTCAGTGATAGTAACCACTCGGTACTACACCTTTGTAAGGAACACATTTTTAAAGTCGATCTAGTCGAACTCATAAAGACAACTTTCCGAAGAATGTTAACGAGAGACATAAAAATTACACAAATTACTTAGACCCTTTAGGATTTAATTTGAAATCCTTAATATGCCAAGAGCCAATATTCTTTCCCTGAGCATTAACCAACTCGTATACCAGAGCCGACAGTTTCTTGACTATCCGACATTTTTCATAACGTGGGGCAAACTTTGAAATAAAATAATTCCCCGCATTGCTCAAGAAGTACGTTTTCTTGTAAACCGTATCGCCCACCTCAAACTCCGCAGGACGGTGTTTACGGTCATAATACGTTTTATTGTGAGCATGCGCATTATCAAGCTTCTTCCTCACGGTATGAAAAACGCCGGAAAGTTCGCTCAGATCTTGAGCGTAGGACAAACGACTGCCAAAAAGGACCTCAGCTTGGGACTCAGGAGATTGAGTATAAAACGAACCGTCTAAGATAGGTTCTCGACCATGAACCAAGAAGAAAGGACTGAAACCCGTAGCCTCCGAAACGGCCGAATTGATCGCCATCTGAATGGCAGAAAGGTGGAGGTCCCAAGAGCGATGGTCGTTTTTTACAGACAACGCCAACGCCGTGACAACTCCTCGATTCTGCCTCTCAGTTGGATTGACCTGAGGGCAATACTTCGGATTTAGGTAAACCTTAGGTATCCGATACTTGGACATTAGTTCGGTAAACTCCTTTCCAATAAATTGTTTTCCGTTGTCGGAAATAACATACTGAGGGACACCAAAACGCAGGAAAACTTCATGCTCCATGATACGACTCACGATTTTGCTAGTAGCCCTCTTTAAAGGGAAAAGCAAACAGTATTTACTGAAACAACAAGTAACTACTAGTATGTGAATATTCCGATCTCTCGTCATCGGATAGGGACCCAACAAATCGACGGAGACCATCTGGAAAGGGAAAGAACAAGACTTTGGATTGCCTAACTGACCCAAAGGAGAAATATTTGGGTGTTTATACTGTTGGCAAGTTTCACATTGGGAAATGAATTTGACCACATCTCCGTGCAAATTCGGCCAAAAATAGCGCATTGCTAGGCGACGATGAGTTTTAAAAACCCCAAAATGCATAGACAGATCGGACGCATGGTTATCGTGTATAAGCTTCTCTCGGAGAGGTAAGGGTACCACTAACTTCCAGTCATAAGCGCTGGTGAGCTGGTACTTTCCCTTCGTGTAGCGATACAACTCTGCATCCTTAATCTGGTAATTAGGGTAAGCGGCAGGGTTATTAGATACCGCTTGGAACAAATCGTTGTACCAAGGATCGGCGACCACAGAAACAGATGAAACGGGCAGCAAACGCGATAACGCATCAGGAACCACATTTTCGACGCCTTTCTTATGGACGATCTCAAAGTCAAAGGCGGACAGCCGAATACCCCATCTGGCCAAACGGCCAGTTGGGTTTTTCAGACTCAAAAACCACAGAAGACTGGCATGATCCGTGAAGATTTTGACTTTGGGGCCGCCCTCTAAGTAGCCGCGAAAATGCTCGATTGCATGAATCACGCTTAGGGCCTCCCGTTCGGTAGCAGAGTATCGCGTTTCAGCGGGTAAGAGAGTCCTACTCGTGAAAGCGATGGGATGTTCTACGCCATCCACTGTCTGGGTAAGTACGCCGCCTAAACCGTACAACGATGCGTCGCAGTGTAACGCAAATGGCTTTGTATAGTCCGGACAAGCTAGTATCGGACTAGAAATTAGAGCTGATTTCAATTTTTGAAATGCCTCTTCCGCTTCTGGTGACCACGAAAATGCGGGAGCACCTTTGCGGGTACTGGTCAAACGTGACAGAGGAGCAGCAATACAGGAGAAATTTCGGATAAACCGACGATACCAACCGGCCATCCCAAGGAAAGTTTTAACCAACTTAGGCGAACTAGGAGTCGGAAAGTCTAATATACATTGTACTTTTTCGGGATCAGTATGTAGACCATGAGAGTCTACTACATACCCTAGGTACTTAAGTTCTCGACGAAAAAATTGACACTTTTTGAAATTAATCGTTAGGTTCGCATAAACGAGACGATCTAACACTCGGTTTAACAATGAAATATGCTCTTCGAAAGTTGAAGAGACAATAACGATATCATCTAGGTAACAAAATACTTTGTTATCGAACGACGGGTCGAACAACTGATCAGCGAGCCGTTGCATGCAGGCAGGCGAATTGCGCATGCCGAACGGACAGACTTGCATAGCAAAGAAACCACGTCCAGGAACCGTAAAACTGCACTTTTCCTGAGAGGCAGGATCTAAGGGGATTTGCCAAAAGGCGGCCGACAAATCGATGGAAGACAAGTAGTTAGCGTCTCTTAAACTGTCCAGGATGGTAGTAATTCTCGGAAGAGGGTACGCATCCGGCTTCGTTATCGAGTTGAGCTTCCTACTATCCAGACAAAATCTTAAAGTCCCATCGGACTTCGGAACAAAAATTGTTGGGTTATTCCAACCCCCTTTGCTAGGTTTAATAACTCCTAACTCTAGCATACGATCAACTTCCTCATTTAACAATGCTAAACGAGCGGGAGACATGGGATAATACCGCTGTTTCACCGGTGGATGATTACCCGTGTCGATTACCTGGGATATTAAATTAGTTCGACCAAGACCCTTAACGTCTGTCGAAACTTTTTGAAAACCATCGATCATTTTGTTTGCTAAGGACTGCTGATTCTCACTCAGAGAAGCGAAAGGATGCAAAACCCTCACTTCGCTGACTGAATGCCAACTAACATGACTATCCTCAAACCTAACGAACTTCACAATTTCCGGAGCCAAATCAAATTGTCGGACAAAGTCCATGCCTAATATAAGAGAAGTGCCAATATCCGGAGCCACAACCGCTCGGATCACTTGACAACGATTATTAAATTTGAAAGGCAAAGACATATAACCGATCGTCCTAACCGTACTAGAATTTGCGGTGCTTAAAGTCCAAGACGAAGTCTTGTGCAGGGTATACCCGATCTCAATTAAATATCGATGTGAGTCGGCACCCAAAATTGTGACGCTCGAACCAGTGTCAAGCAAGCCACAAACCGCAATATCACCCAACGCAACATCTAAAAATGGACGACGGTTGTCTTTTTCCTTTTCGAACAAGGCGGAGACAGAGTGAACAAACGCATTCACTCTGTCTCGGTTCTCGAGTTTTTTGAATCGGCCGAAGTAGAATTGGGAGAATTATTTCCTTTTGAACAATCCGGACAAGTTGTCACGGTAAAATTAAATTTACCGCAACGGTAACAGTACTTGGAGTGCCCGTGATGTGAACCCCTCTGATGACCACTATACGCTCCTCGAGGACCACCCGCATTATTCGGTTTGCCTCGGGAGTAACCACCTCGGTGTAAACCACCCCGATTGCTTGAACCTCTATGGGATTCTTGAGTACGATTGGAAAGGGAATCGACAGCGGACACTGTGCACTGATGAAGACGTTCCTCAAGAGGAACGTCCGTACTATTATTACCGGTACCAGAACAATCGACAGAGTGAACTGCTCTAGACGCAGAAGGCTTGGCTTTTGAAAGTGCCTGCAGGTTAGCATTGTACTCATTTATAGCCACATGCGTGAGTTCCTGCTGTTTCCCCACATGAAGCAGTTCTTGTATGGAATGAACAGGGATGTACGCGAAACATTGTTGCAGGTAAGGTTTTAAATTGGGTACTAAGATTGTCAGCTGCTCCGCCTCCGGCAAGGGCCTGGATAATTTATTAAAATAACCCAATACTTCCGTTACAAAAAGATGAAGAGGTTCATCCGGTCTTTGAATTCGAGCGCGAGCCCGCCTCAACATATCGCGGTCGAAGGTCTGACTGCCAAAATTTTGGCGCAGTGCTTTGGCCAACTGTGGCCAATTGTCAATCCTGGAAGCAACCGTCCTATACCAAGCGAGCGCGTGATGTTGAAACAACTCGCACGCCGATTTCAGCAACCGTGCATCAGAAATATTTCGAGCCAAACGATTTTCCTCAAGGCGTTCCAGGAATTCTACGACGCATGACTTTCCATCAAACACAAACCCTAAACTCAAAGGCCTTAACACCTGTTCATTAGTAAAATCATACGGCCTGCTGACAGCGACCGGATTCCTAACAAAAACCTCGGGTTCGGAAACCGAATTACCCGCATTAGGTACACTCGAAACATTTGGAACGGCTAACGGAACAAAAAGATTATGTGATGAAACCGATGTCACCCCTAAAGGATGTACCGGCACAGGCACCTCTACCTGTACAGAAGTAGACGGCAGTAAATTTGGACTAGGAGCTCTCACAATATCTGAACACTCCTCCAGCACCTTCACGATCTCTAAAATCTCCGCCTGAAGACGTTCAAACGAAGCTGTCGGTACAACCCCAGACGTTATCGCGATACTCTATAAAAAAGATGCGTTGTTTTTGTACAAACACGTTTAAACAAAGGTCGAGTATTGTTCTCTACCAAATCCTCGACAAATTCTTGGAGACACAAGAGTCGAATGGAACATTCGTTAAACTCTTGCTCGGGATCCAGATCCGTCGACGTGATTGAATCTGCAGGAAACTGTTTAAGCAGCGAACTAAACTGTCGGCGCATCGACTCCACAAGCGTCGGGGTAACCTCCCGAATTTTGAATTCGTAATCCAATTCTTTTTTAACCAAATGTGAGGCAGAATAATACACAAGCACAGGGGAAGCCATCTCAACTACTTGCGTATTAAAAATATAAACAAGCAGAAAATTTAAAAGTTTAAAAAAAAAAATTAAAAAAACAAAAAAATAATTGACAAAAAAAAATAATTCACCAAAAAAAATTTTTTTTTTTAATTTATGGTAAAAAAATCAAATATAAAAAATTGTTCTTCTCAATAAAAAAAAAACAAAAAAACTAAATATTTTTTTTTAAAAATAAAAAAATAAATTTAGAAAATAAATAACTAGAACGGACTGACCTCAACGATTGCTGACGAGCACCTCTATTCACCTGACAACTTTAACCAATGGAGCGGAGTATTCAATCTTCGGACCTGAAATTTACAAAAAAACAATTTAATAAACAGTCTATAACAATCTTCAAACACGGCAAGCCTCTATCTTGCTGACGAGGCTATTTCCCGACAACCGTATCGGATTACAAATTAAAAACAAAAAATTACAAAGAAAACCGCTATACTGTACCTCGAGCTACTGTACAATGATACTAGATATTATGTACAATATCTTTAAAAAACTATGTGAAAAAGAAACGGCAAGTCTGTATACAATAGAACTTCTTCGCGGTAACCGCTTAAAAAATTAAATTCAAGTTACAAGAAATGTTACAGGTTAAACATTAAAGAAAACGTTTAAGTAAACGCAGACGTGTCTCAAAAACTCAAGAAAGAATTACTACTTAGGCTAAAACCAGTTCTAAGGCTCCACGCTGAGCGACAGTATGTACTGCAGCGCCCGTATGTAACTGCACCAGTATGTAACTGGCAGGTTCCAATATGTAACCGCTGGGTTGGACCTGGTTATACCTAATCGTGGAATAACCACGAACAGAAATCGAGTGCAGGAAGTATAATTTAATGCCGAAGCAAATACACATCAAAAAACTAAATTTCAGAAAAAATTGGACGCCACAGCTTTTTAAAGGTTAAAGCTGAAACTAAAAAAAAAAACCAGCACTCGATACAAAAACAATTAAGCACAAGAATTAACAGGGTGGGTAAGTCTCACAGGTTTGTCACTGGTTTTGCCCGGAGGTAGCAATTCTTCCTTCAGCTGTAAAATGAAATGAGAACACGTTGCTTCTTTTCAGCGTTCTTTATTCCGTTTCTCCACGGGCACAGCAAATAACGAAGAAGGTGCAAGGCACACGATGTATAAATAACTTCACAGCACCGCAGTATATGGATATCTTCCAAAGGTTGACCGTAGGTAGGTCCGGAATTTGAACACTCCGATCACAAAAATGCTCCAAGAAGCAGGCCGCCACGCTACGGCAGTTGATGCATTACAGGTGTATTATTGATAGTAAATTGTATAAAAATAGAGGTGCTCGTCGCCCGTCTGAAGCCAAGGAAAAAACCCGGTTAGAAAGTCGATACGCCGACATGTGCTAACCGCAAAAAATTGACAATAATCGCTTACCAGAAAAGAACTACATGAATTAAAAACTGCGCCGCGCTATACTCGTCGGCAGCGACGCCGATCCTCAGCTCTTACGCCTGCGCTTCCACACTCCAAAATCACCAAAGAATGCCATTTTTGAAAGGCGTCACGACCCCGAAAGAAACGAGTGATCACCTTTTGACATTTCCGCCTGAACCAACGCGAATAGAGACGTCATTGCCGTAACCGTAGCGTTCGACACCTTCTTAAACGTCAGAAAACGGTTTTTTACGACTTTTACAGTCGACTTTTAAGTCAAGTTGTGACTTAATTACGACGTTACGAAAATGAAGCAGAAAACTTCGGAAAAATAGTAGAGACGCCAGTAAACGTGTGCAAATGACACCGAAACATGTAATTACATGGATCTGCACACGGAAAAGCATGAATCGCGAAAGAAATGTCATGAAAAAAGCAGTTTTTGTTACAAGCTTCTCACAGCCGGGTTGAGTGTGGCCGCGAGCTACCCAAAATTGCTCCGCGAGCTACCGGTCGCTCGCGATCGACGGTTTGACGATCGCTGGTCTATGCTATCTCATCGTCAGAATGTTTGACAGACCAAAGGGGCCCTGAAAAGTGCAAAGGGGGCACCGAGATTCTGACGGACTGTGGGGATAGTCAAAATATATTATTATGCCTCTACACTAAGGGCCCCTACACTGAATCTGGCACTTTCTGAGATTGGAGGAATGCAGAAATTGCGGGGAACTCGATCAAGACCTCTACAAGGTTCTTTCGGGATGTACAGCTGTACTGATATTGAATGAATGGAGACATTCAACAAGAACTCTAATCTCCGAGAGATTGAAGCTATCATTACGATTTTGGACGATTGGAACAAACTTCCAAACAGTGTTGTGTGTGCTAAAAACATTAATGTTTTTAAAAACAGACTGTTCATGAAATTCTGATACGGCAAAATCAGCTTAGTCTGATTGGCCGTTTATTATTAATATTTACATTTATTATTAAATCGTTTACGTTTATTATTAAATCATTTACGTTTATAATTAAATAGTTTACGTTTAATAATAAATGTTTAAGTTTAATAATAAATAGTTTACGTTTATTAATAAATTGTTTACGTTTATTAATAAATCGCTTGCAAATGCCGTGACCCGGAACGACTTCACTGTTCACCTTCACTCGGTGGAAGTTGGCGCTCGCGGCCTGCCAGCTAAATCTCTATTTCACCTCTTTAAAGATCTTGGCCTTTCCAGAAAAATAATCAACTCTTTCCTAGAAAAATTATCTAAAACCGTGATTTGCGCATCTCAAATTCTATGGCTTCGAAGGGGCAGTGAATGGGTGGTAAGGTGGACGCTCACATGTGGCAAGACAGCTGTCCTAAACCTACCACAGCCGGTCGTAAGTCCGGAATCCACTGCTCACCCCCCAGAAGCGTAAAAAAATAGTATTATGATGGGCCCGACTCCGGTCGGTGAATTCCATGGCAGCTCCTTTTTGTGTTTATTTATTATATTTTATTACTAAATGATAATACATTTACGTTTATTAATAAATTATATCTGATCAGGATATCTGCTACGGGGCGGAAAGAGTGGTAAGAACGATGAAAAGGCGAGCACAAATCAATAAGCTGCATATTTATCCTAGGTGTCTATTTTTTCTATGTTCGCATGGGAGACTTTAATAGAATCTTTACTGTATAGAAATGTAATTGATCAGAAATCCATTCAGACGCTTACTTATTATTGTTGGGAGTGGTTCCAGTGTTCATAAAAAGCAAAATAGCCTTGATTATTGCAAAAATAATTAAAAACAGATTATACCACGCCAAGTTAGTGGCACTTCCAGGGCGGACCTACAAGCATAAGTCATCGTCAACTGTTGGTCTGCAGGTAGGCAGCAAACTGTCAGTGTTGCTACGCAGATTATAGTGTGGAGCGCGTGCGAATTTATCTCGTTTTGTATCTTTGCACTCGTAAAAACAGTTTGTGGTTCTTTGCATTTATATGGCTTCTCGGATCGTGCGGGGTGAATAAAATTGTTCTTTGAATTATAACTGCACCCAGTGGTTCATTCCGCTATCCAAGATGTGTTTGCAGATTGCCAATTTTTCTCGCTTAACTTTTACAAAATATAGCTCTATCTATGACGCTTGTAAAGGATATAATAGCACTGCAACGCACGCATGTATGTAAAATTGAATGTAGATATACGTTGGACAAGCAAAGCAGCCTTAATCCACTCGACTGTTAGAACACATCACTGCGGTTAAAAACGTTTATATAATAGTGTATTGGATAGATTGTTCAACGGTGTAAATTGGGAACTAGGATTTTACTTAAAAAACGCAACGCACAGATGACAGTTCAAAAAAATTATTAATCTTCTCTTATGTTTAATATGGCAAATTTTGTGGTACAACAGTATAGCAGCGCATTGTAGATGTAATATAATAACAAACGAATTTTGAAATCATAAATCTTATTTAAATATTATTTACAAAAATATGTCAATTTTTAATTTGGTGTACAGATTTTAATATGTAATAATTATGCATTTTAATGTTCAGATAGAGTGATGGCATTCTTATCTCTCTGTATTATTTCTGTTATGTAATCAGCTTATATCAAAAATGAGATTGAAGGCACTAAAATTGAATGTTATTATTGTTATCATAGGTTAGACTATTGTATTTCAATAATTGGACCTCAGGAAGTTTTAACGATTGTTCGTTCTATCTCCCGTGAAGTGAGCACAGAAAACTTGGACAAAACAGTCCACCGTCAAGCTCCGCCATATGCCCGTAAGAGTCCAACGCCTTATCTGCGAGATAACCAGGTATGTTACCCAGCGGGCTTACACTCACGCCCTTACTTCCAATTGCGACCAGATTACTCCGGTCTCTCGATTGGTTACGAGTTCGAGGTCGCTTGCGCGGTCCTCTCCTTTACAAAGCGGTGAAACGGTGTAAACCAAATCTATCGCGGACCACAGCATTCTTTGTCCGACTGCTCACCCAGGATCGGGTGGACATACAGAGCTGAGCAATCTAATACTATATATAAATAGATGGTAATATTCTTAGGTAGTAATTTTTACTGTTTGTAACCTGGATAATATATGCGGATATTCTTGAGATAGAGCCGCCATTGAACTTGAAGGATTTCCTGCTAATTCAAACGCTGCAAAACTCGTACTATAATCTTTATTTCGATTACTAATGCTTATACTAGTAATGTATCTAGTCGATCTCGTTGATTCTGCCGAGATGCATGCGCACTTTCCTCTCGTGTAATTTCAACCACGATGGGATATGTGGTAGCGGATGGGCATTGGGGTATTTGAGCGGACGCGGAGGTCCATTGAAAGGATGCTCGTCCTTGAGAACTCGCATTAGATACTCCTTGTTGACCTGCTTCTGGTCTCGGTACCTGTCCATGTAGATGTTGAATGGTTGCTTTTTCGGAAACCACGTCTGCTTCTTAATGTAAGGCTTGGGGAAGTCGTACTCGTATACTGAAAGAAAAAAAAAAGATGGCAAGTATGAGAGGTGAACAAAGATCTACAAGGCATATGCGAGACCTATTCTTGAGTATGGTTAAAGGTCAGTGGTGGGTCCAGTTTCGTTCACGTTGTTTCTTACGGATCTTCAAGGTGCAATCGTATGGCAGAGCAGGTACTTTGCTGATGACACAAAAATTCTATTCTGAGCAGTGGACAGCTTCAGCTGCATCTTGACAAGATCAAAGCGTGGATGGAAGATTGGTTACTTACACTTAGAAATGTGCAGTGCTTCATATCGGGAAAACACAATATTTTTTGGAAAACGGCCAATTAGAAGCAGTTAAGCGACAAAAAGATCTTGGAATAACAATTAGTGATGATCTCAAATGGCAAAAACAGTTGCAATCGCTTAAAGATCCAACTCTACTCTCTTTCTTATAAGGAAGGCATTCCAGCATCTGTCAATAGAGGTGTATATAAAGATCTCAATGCATATTTGAGACCTATTCTTGAGTATGGCTATCAGCTCTGAAATTATAATTATGCAAAGATATACGAGGTGTGTTCAGAAAATAATGGGAATTTTTAAATTTCGCAGGTTTGGAGAGCCTGATCGCCATTTTTTTATTATGTTGGTATACATGCCCCTGAAGTATGATAACATTTTCAGTTGTATTCATATTTACTTTGTCTATGGCATCCGCTAAGGTTAGACGTGTTTTTATGAGCTTGGTGATTTTTATTTGTTAAACGAAATGGATCAAAGAATTTGTATCAATTTTTGCGTAAAAACTGAAATAAAGTGTGTGAAATGTTAACAAAGGCCTATGATGAGTCTGCTATGAGTAAAACAAGAGTTAACGAGTGGTATGAGCGTTTCTAAGATGACCGTGAAGACGTTGAAGATGACGAACGACCAGGATGCCCCAGCACATCAACAATCGATGAAAACAATCGCCGAATCACAATCAGAGAAGTCGCTGATGATTTTGGCATATCGATTGTTTCATGCCATGAATTTTTTTTTCGAATGTTTCGGGTATGAAACGCGAGGCAGGAAAATTTGTTCCAAAATTGTTGAATTTTATACAAAAACAGCGGTGAACGGAAGTCGCTCAGGAGTCACCGAATGAAGTTAACGACGATGCGGAATTACTGAAACGTTTTATAACCGGTGACGAATCGTGGATTTACGGATACGACGTCGAAACTAAGGCTCAATCGTCCCAGTGGAGGCGTTCTGGCTCGCCGAGACGAAAATTGCCGAGCTCATAAAAACACGTCTAACCTCAGTGGGTGTCGCGAACAAAGTAAATAATGAATACAGCTGAAAATGTTATCATACTTCAGGGACACATATACCAACATAATAAAAAAAAAGGGAATCGGACTTTCCAAACCCGCGAAATTTAAAAATTCCCGTTATTTTCTGAACACACCTCGTATATCTTTGCATAATTAGAATTTCAGAGCTGATAGCCATTTTCTAAACACACCTCGTACATGGTGCATTATGAAAGTAATGCGAATTTTCTGGGAAAAATAATTTATCGATCCGATTGGTACAAATGCCTCGCGGAGAGGATTCTGCCCGCTCGGAAGGCGCCTGGGGCCGCGCCAGTGGCGGCTGTCGGCAGCTGGGAGCGACCCGGCGTTTCAGTCTCTGACTGTCTCCACCTAAAAAGCTGCCTTGACTAATTTTCCTGGTGGTACAAACTCAATATGGACAATTCGTCGGATGTTAAAGAAGACAAACGGCATTGTTTCGATGCGAGACTTGCTCGTATGTGCAATTTTGGGTTTCTTGAATGCATCTCTCAAAATGCGTCCATCTTCGAAGGCCTCTCGAACCGTTTCCGTTGCATTCTTCCCGAGCCGCGCGCGAAACTCAATTGCGTATTAATTACCATTCCGGCGAACGCTCCGTCGCGCCGTGACACGATCGAAAAAAAGACTGCGCGAAGACACATCCTACCGCTCCTACGGCTCGGAGTGAACTGAGACCGGGCGCGTTTGGAAGGGCAGATCCCCCGCCGCATTTTTCGACCGATCCGGGCGCGCTGCGATGGATAGTTACATTGCAATAAAATCACGCGCATTACTTTCATTGTAGATGTCCTAGAAAAGGTGCAGCGAAGGGCAACCGAAATACCAGTGGACCTGAAGAATAGCAATTACAAAAAACGCTTGGAATTACACAGATAAACTACTCTCAAACAAAGAAGACAAACTGGGGACCCGACTGAGACATATAATTCTCACAAATTATTACAATGTACCTGAACCAATTTAACGTCAACACAAATCTTCGAGGTTAGCAAAATTTAAATCTAATCCTTTAAGAACGTAGGTTTTGCAAAATAGAGTGGTGAACGTGTGGAATAAACTACCATTCGAAGTGATTAGTGCAATCTCCATCAATCATTTAAAAAACAGACTTGATTTGTACCCATAAACTTGTAAAATTGTTTATGACTAGCTTTACAAGATCTGATCTGGACGTATCAGCGAACAAAAAAGTAATAGTAGTCTCTGGTAACAAAAAATGTTGGGAACCACTGATCTATACTATCGCGATTATAAAGAAAATATTGTTTCTAACAATCGGGAAAACATACAACTTTAATCTCTGACATACAAACCTGGTTCGGTTATATTGAGAATATTGTGGTAAACATCCTTCAAGGTGTAGTCCCAATCCGACTGGAAAAATGCGAGTCCTGCTGGTGTGACATCATCCTGGTATTTACTGTACCAGTCCCTCGTATAGAATGTTCTCTCATCCAAAGTATCTCCTAAAAGAAGATATTTAATAGTTATGTCGTACAAGCACCATATTAAAAAGTAAGCTGCCACTAACCCGAGAGTAGTTTGGACAAAAATAGAAGACCGCTCGGTGAAAAGACAAATTTCTTTGTCAGTTTGCAGCGAAGAAATTTAGGACATCGAGGTTTCTCTTTTATCACCACAGAAGCGCAGTGAAGTGACCTTCTGGGAGATCATACAGGTGCTAAATAATAATTTCAATGTAGTGCCGAAAGGAATAGTAGTCACAAGTTTTCCACGAGACGTCAGGATATCGGTGAGTATATTCTGATATAGATCAATTTTAAAGGATTAGTGCCGATTTCTACATGAGACCTGTGAGTAAAAGTTAAAGTACAGGTAAAACAGTCGGTTTGATCAATATACAATACATTTTGCTTTTTAATATGTAACCGATATCAGTGGATCGAACCAACAACATAAGTTTCCTTCATACAAGATATAAATTAGATATACATGTAACCGGTCAAATTCGGGCAGTTACTGGGCAGGATGCTGGTACCAGACTGAATCCAGGATATTGGTACCAGACTGGCTCCAGCATGCTGGGACCAGAATGGGTTCAGGATGCTGGTACCTGACTTGCTCCAGGATGTTATAACCAGCTTTGCACCAGGATGCTGGCACCTGTTTAGCTCCAGGATGCTGGTACCAGACTGGCTTCAAGATGCTAGTAGCAAACTGGCTCCGGGATGCTGGTGCCAGACTGGCTCCAGAATGCTGGTACCAGATTGGCTCCAATTTTCTGGTACCTGACTGGCTCCAGGATGCTAGAGCCAGGTTTTCACCAGGATGATGCCTCCTGGTCAGCACCAGGATGCTGGTACCAGACTGGCTCCAGGATTCTGGTACCAAACTGGCACCAGGATGCCGATCAGATTGGCCGATCCACCGATATTGGTTACATATTGAAACGCAAAAAATGTATTGTATATTGAGCAAGCAGACGTTTTACACATACTCTTACTTTCACTCACAGGTCTCATATAGACAACGGGCCTATGAAACTGTCTAGTTTGCAGGTTCAAAGAACCAGTTACAGCAAAAACTGTCGACAAGGATACAGAAGCCCATAGAAATGATCAAAATACACTAAATAACAAAGTGGAAATTTAAAAAAATAATTTTAAGTTGGAAGCTAACTGCTGCAGAAAGAGGGACAAAGGTTTTGCTATATAAATCCAAAGTGAAGTATTGTCAGAAAATTGGTGATTTGGAGATAATTTTTTTTTACAAAAGAAAAATAAAATCAAAATTGCTTAACCCCTCGCGGCCCGCGGTTTGAATTTTAATGTGTGCCTTACGGCCCGTAAGAAATTCGCGAGTCTCAAAAAAAAGATGGCGTTTCAGAAAAAAAACGATTACTCCGAAACTGTCACACCGATCGTCTAAAAAAGACCTGTTTTATGTTCCTATTGAAATTTGCTATTAGATATTTGTAACGTCGTTATGTAAAGCAATAAAGATTATTCATAATTATTAGTCGATTAAATAATCCATAATTAGCAGTCGGCCTCGCCTGGCCATTTCGGGCCGTCTGGGGTTCGACGGTAAATATCAATTCTGGACGTTTCGGGCCGTCTGGTACGCGAGGGGTTAAATAAACAACAAATAAACATTTGACTATTCGCTTTCTCACTTCTTGATTATGCAGAAATTAGACCACATAATACATGAACGTTTATATAGATACTTTCCATCATAGACTTTCATTCATCATACATTATTATTATTTATTTATATACACTAGCAGCTTTTACAGCTGATGCGTGTACTTCACGTGTTGAGTGCACTATTTGTCTTTATTTTATTTTATTCCTTACACTTTTTAATTGCCATTTTTACTAAATGTTTGACTAGTAGATTTTTAAAACCATTCACTGAGATAGCACTTATCACTTCTTGTGGTAGTTTGTTCCAAGAGTCCACCACTCGGTTAGTCAAAAAGTACTTTCTTGGGTTGGAACTAAAACTGTTTCGGTTTAGTTTTAAGGAATGTCCACGGAGTTTCTCGTTGGTGTTCATTGTGTACATTACATTAAGGTTGGCTACATCATAATGACCATTCAGAATCTTAAACGTCTCGATGAGGTCCCCTCTTTGTCTTCTTTGCTCAAGTGTAGTAAGACCCAGTGCATCCAAGCGGTTTTCATGAGGCTCGTTCCTTAGGGATGGAACCATCTTGGTTGCCCGCCTTTGCACTTTCTCCAGCAGTTCAATGTCTTTTATGAAGTAGGGGTTCCACACCTGGTAAGAGTATTCGAGGAGAGGGCGGACGTACGTTTTGTAGAGTTTGAGGAACAAATCAGAGTTTAAGTAGGAGAAAGCTTTCCTAATCATGTAAAGAAGTGAGTTTGCTCTTTTTACAACTTCTACTATATGCGGTTCCCATTTGAGGTCCTGGGACACAATTACTCCAAGATCTTTCTGTGTGGTAACTGTGCGTACAGGGGTTCCCTCGATCGTGTATTTGTGATGCGGATTCTTGGGACCTATATGCAGTACGGTGCATTTCTCTGCGTTTAGTGTGAGAAGCCAATCCTTAGTCCATTGCACGATGTGGTCGAGGTTGTCTTGAATCAGTTGACGGCTTATGACAGGATCTCCAAAGAATTTGGTGTCATCAGCAAAAAGCGTAAAGGATGTTTCCATAATCGCTTTGAGGTCTGTCAGGAAAATACCGAACACAACAGGGCCGATCACCGAACCCTGAGGCACGCCACTGAGACATATATGTGTTCTTGCTTGCACACTAATTGTCTAAATATATGCTTAATCCAAATATATGCGTATTGCTAAATATATGTGTAGCAGACTAAATATATGCGTAATTGCGTATAGAAAATATTGCAAAAGCCTGTTGCTAGGTTCTGTTTTAATATACCATCACGTCATGTTGCCATTGCTTGGCATAACGGCCATGTTGAAAATGAGAAAAAAATACAGCGCCACCTTGCAACCTTTATTCTTAACTCTTGAAATGCTAAGTGGGGTCCTATAGGGACCCCAGAAAGTATTTTTCCTTAATAACTTTGTAAGTATTTTTATTTTATTTTTCATATTTTATGTATTTTTTTGTTGGTTAGTTGAATATTTTCATTGAATGGTTCAACTCGAGCACCACCGAGTTGCCCCCGCCGCAACATCACGTGCCCAAGTGGCCATAATGACCACCGACCTCCGGTAGGAGATGGCACTTTAAGAAGAAGAAGAATTCTCTCCAGGAGACCCCATACCGTAATTAGTGTGCACTCATTTCTCGCGCAATAAATTGGCTGATAACGCCGACCGAACCCGGTTTTCATGTTTTAGCTACTCAAAATATAAAACTTCGAATACCACAGGTTTGAAAAAAAACAAGTATTTTGAAAGCTATTCAAGGCTGTGGAGTTGATGTAAACACAGTTCAGACTCAAGAAGCAGCACAAACAGGGAAACCGGGAAGATGTGACTGGGAAACGAGGAAGATGCAGACTTTGTCCATGCAGATCTTGCGATCTAACAACAAAAAAGTAAATATTCTTTGTAAAGAATGACGAATGTTATGCAAAAATCTTAGAGTAGAAATAATAGAGAAGAAAACTGTACGTTGCTTGGACCATGATGAATGAAGAGTATATTCCATTGTTTAAAATCTTAAAGTACATACATTATTTTAAAGAGAATAAAATTTAATTTTATATTTTTATACCATAATTATATCAATAAATACATATATTAAATATGTTTTTTAAAAATTTTTAATTCTACATTTTTTTGACGTGGGGTCCTTTGAGGACCCCACATCGTTATTAGGGTAGCCAATAATTATACAGCATTTTTAGGGTTAAAATAGTGCATTGTAAACAACCTCGCTACTTATATTTTCTCATGACTTGGTCCCGTAATCGCCACTCTCATCGTACGCAGACACAAGAACAACTACCGGTAATCGCAAAATACAAGAGGACTATTATAAATAAAACAAAATCAGATTTTACCATTTGAAGTATCTGAAGTTTCAGCGATGTTACAACCACTGTTGTCCACAAAAACTCCGCTGAAACGTCGGGTGCTTTAAACATCACGTGATATAATCCGATTTTGTTTTATTTATAAAGTCTTAACAACCGCATTAGTCTTAGATTTCATACAAAAGGACTTAGTTAGTTTTCAGGCAGTTTCTCTTACTATTCGGCAATTGTGTGGAATAGACTGGGTGAGACATTAACATCAAAATCGTTATACAGCTCAAAAATGCAACTAAACGAATAATAATGGCTATGTCTCTTTAAATAATAGCTGTGGCTATAGGTATTATGCCTATCTACCAACCGTAATTTTATAGAGCTTCTTATAATGTATTATCGTTGATTATATATGGTATTAGATTGCTTAACTCCATAGTACAACTACAACGTGTCGACTACAACGGGCGAACCAGTCACCTCAGGCTGGTATAACGATATGTGATGGTTCTTTCAACCGTGGGATACGCGTAGAAGACTTAGAGACAAAACTATCTACTGTCTAGCTCGCCAGCAGCCCCTTAGAGACCAACGCCTTATGGCGAGGCACCGGAAAAGGTAAAACAGCGGGCAACCTCGCCCCCTAACTACCAGTTTTGGTAGTATATCTCCGTCTGGAGTTAACCTACATGATACCTCCATCCTCCCGACTGGTTCGGGGTCTGAAGTCGCTCACGCAACCTCTACCTATTGTATTACAGCGTTAATTCAAATTGAATTTATCGCAGATCTGGGCGTTCTTTGCTAGTAGTGCCACACGGGATCGAGTGTCCCAAGGTCATTTCAAGAGTGTCATGCCAACAGGTCAACATCCACCGCCGCTACTAAGGAGAAAGTATATTTCCATAGTCTCCAGACTCCTTCAGCAATTAGTCAGAGTGCACAACCGATAGGCATCGCCGAACGGTGCGCAAACCGTCCAGTAGCGCTGGGATGCAATCCCGCCAGGAGAAAACGGTCCAGCTTTAAGCCTGAGACGCGTGAGTCTTACCCGGGGTAGCCTTCCGTACAAGGAGGCTTCTGAATAGAAGCTGAATCGTGAAATGAGCCGATCCGAAAACAAAATGGATCTTATGGCCCAAGCTGCATGAATCCATTTACTACCAAATTATTCGCTACCTAAACCATTCGCTACCTGCTCAACTTCATAGTACGATTTGGCAACCCTTCTGAAACAGCAAAATGCAGATGGCACTGATAGCGTTGTCTAGTAAAACTAAAAGAAATTTATTTGGCCACCTATAATAACATTGATACCATTTTTTTTATAAAGGACTGATTGATTATAAAAACTAATTATTCAACCAATGATAACAATAATTACATCAAATTATTAGTGCTATCTATGTCATTTCCATATAGGCTGATTACAATACAGAAATAATACGGAGAGAATGCCATCTATTAGACTATTTGAATATTAAAGCGCCTACTTATTATGAATTGAAACTTGTATAGCAAATTAAATTTGACATCCTAATGTAAATAATATTAAAATAATAAGACCTATGATTTCAAAATTCGCTTTTATTATATAACTAGCTGCGCCCAGCGGTTTCACCCGCGTGGTGATGGAAAATTGTGATAATGATGATAGAAAACCATATATCTTTATAAATTATAGCCTATGTGTTATTCTGATGTGTAAGCTATATTATTGTAAAGTTTCATTAAAATCCATTCAGTAGTTTTTGCGTGAAAGAGTAACAAACATCCATACATACATACAAACTTTCGCGTTTATAATATTAGTAGGATAGTAGAATAGAATTTAAATTTCGAATGTCAATTTCTTAGATTTTTTTCCTACTTACTTGACAGTTATCGTTATATTTTAGATAATTCACACTATATCTTTATAAATTATAGCCTATGTGTTATTCTGATATGTAAGCTATATTATTGTAAAGTTTCATCAAAATCCATTCAGTACTTTTTGCGTGAAAGAGTAACAAACATCCATACATACATACAAACTTTTGCGTTTATAATATTAGTAGGATTGTTTTATTTTGAGGTAGGATACACCGTATAGGCATGTTTAGAATGCCATTTATGGGCTACTGAACATAAGAGAAGATTAATCAATGTTTGGAACTATCTACACATTGCGTTTCATAGTAAAATCCTAGCTGCCAAAACTTAGTATGGCATGTAATCAATGGTATTATGTAAGTCACAATAAATTGATTGAGAGTAAATTTATAAATATTTTTTGTTTAGATATCATTTTGTGTTCTTCAACATTCTTCCAGTTTATCTAATGTTGTCATTGATTCGTTAACATAAGAAGGTAAGCTACATCGACGTAATCTAGAATGGGTGATATAAGGGAAGAAAGTTCTTGTTCTGAGCAGATTATAAAATTGTCGCCAACATTCGCAATGGAAACAAAAAAATAGTCACAAATATTACCTGAAGGCAATGAGAGATCCATCTTCTTCGTTTGTTTATATAAAATGAAGACATATCTATGATATCCAGTTCCTCTCGGAGGAATCGGCTGCAAGTACTTGACGAGCATTTGACCGCGGCTCACGTCATTCCCTGGAATATTAGCCACGAACCAATGGAGGTACTCCTTGTTGTTATCGGTTAAATGGCCGTCCAGGCTCGTCAAGCACAAACTCCACAGATCGCCGTCCTCCGCGGGGAACGTAACCAACGGTGCCTGCGATGCCTCTCGCGGTTTAACCACATTTCCGTAATAAACCGGACAGAGAGTCCCGTCGCCTTGCTCGTAACCAATCTCCAGCGCCACTCGGGGATAAAAGTAGCCTTCGCTGTACAGATGCTCGAATATGCCGTAGTGTTCGGCGATTGTCTTTATATGCGTGGGACCTTGTGTTTTCAACCACTCTTGCTTCACGTCATTGAGGTCTATCTGAAGGGAGTGCTTTCGAGCTTGCTGGACCAGTTCGGGGTTTTTGCGGTTTGCTGTGGCGATTTTGATACGCTCAGCCACCACTGCAGCTCTTTTGGACCTAAAAGCATAAAACATCATCTATATACTGTACTACCTCTATAATCCGGCACTTCTATAAGCCAGTAATCCGGTTTTTTTGTACAGGCAACTACCAAACTTGGTAATTTGTGATTAATAAACAGCCCGTGGATACAGCTAATGCTTCCCCATTTCTAATACAAATTTTCAAATTTATTTTATATAATGTCTTATCATAGTTAAACTCTCTTAGTACTTGTGAGATTTCACATTGTCATAAAAATGTGATTCGTTGGTGAGCTACGTTTAATAAAAAAAAAAGTGCATTTGGGACCAAGGTACAACATTGGTAATGTACCTTGGTCCTTTATATTATTTGACAGAAATAAATGATTTGGAACACATATTAACGTTTATTTTGCACAACAAATAAACACAACAGTTTTTCCTTATCGATAAGATCCCGTTTCACTACAGCTTTACTTCTTGGGATGTTCGTAGAACTGAAAATAAAAAATAATTCCTTAACCTTCATACGGCCCTCGGGTCTTTTTTGACCCAAATCATGACAAAAAGTGTAATATCTCAGGAAGTTTATATCTATTTTTAAAAATATTTTATGACTTTTCATAAATTAACCAAATAAACACATTTTAGGCAAATTCGAACCGAGTACTAGTTTACATTTTTATCTAGAATTTTTTTAACTTCCTTTGGGTCAACACTGACCCGGCATACATTTTATTATGTTATTTTATTTACACTTCACATTGTTATTGTAATAACCAAATACCACGTGTGGTCTCGACTATAATAAGAACAAGGGAGCAGTTGACACACTGGACAAATCAGTTGCCGGTTACACCAGCAAAAGAAAAACTAAACGCTGGCCCCAGGTTGTTTTCACAAACATCGTTGACATATCAGCATACAACGCCTTCGTTTTGTTCACCAACGTGAATTCCGAATGGAAAAAGGGGTGTTTGGCAAAGCGTCGTTTTTTTTTAGAAAATCTTGGTCACCAGTTAGTGACGCCATTTATTCAAAAATGCTCCCACCTCCCCCGAGCATCTATTCGAGAGACATTGCAGGACGAATACAAGCGGAAGTAGAAACTCCAGCTACAACGTCAACTGCAGACAACAGGACGACGGGTGCTAAACGAAACCAATGTCAGCTTTGCCAAAAAACTGACAACAAAACAAGCTTGGTCTGTAAAATATGTAAAACGTTTGTTTGCAAACGACATTCGGTCACACAAGTTTTGTGCACAAATTGTAACTAATTTTGTTTAAAAAAGGTTCTAAAATACATTGTTCATTTATTTTATATAATTTAGTTACTGAGCACACCCCAAATCTAACGTATTAATAATTAAGTAAATAATTAACAATTGTTAAATAATCCACTTCTAAGGAAAAGTAAAAAAAGCCATAATAATACGTATGGGTCTTTTTTGACCCGAGGGCCCAAACGATAGAATAAATTGAGGGCCGTATGAAGGTTAAAGTTGAATCCCAAAAAGTTATCGTCATTGGTCATAAATAAGGAAATGTACATCATATGGTGTTGTACCTTGGTCTGGTCCAAGGTACATACCATTTGAAAGGACCAAGGTACAACACCCCCACTACGCGTGAGAAAATTTAAATTGCAAAATCTAGGTTGTTTTTACAAAAAAAAAAACATTTGATAATAAGCTGAGAGTACTAGTTAATTATCATCTAAAAATATCGATTGGGCAATGATGAAATATAGCAAAAGAGGAAAATGTTACATATTTAAATGAAAAACTTACTTCTTTGGTCAAAACACGTTTTTTTCACTTCACTTAAATATTTCTCTGGTAGCAACTGTCAAATGACGTTTATAGTGCCATCTAATGGATTGCCTACAAACTACTATTTATATGATCAGTGCAAACTACCATCAACATATTTTTTAAAAAGGCATTTGATTGCACACAATGGCAATAGGACCGAGGTACAACTAGGTCCAAGGTACGACACCTTCCCCTACTCTCCAAGAGGACGACTATGCGCGATGGATGTCAACGAATGCTTTGTTGTGACGTAATATTTAAGAAGAAAACGTTGAAAAACAGCTAATAAAAGAAAATTTTGGGGGCATCCAATACTGAAGCCAATTTTTTTTTAGCAACTTTTGAGACCTCAATAACTGAATTTTGGAGTGACGAATGTAAGTTTTAAAATTATTTTAGAATGTCCATAACTATATTCAACGATCCTCTGGCAAGAGTTCCTGCAGAATACTATGACAAGAGCCGGCTGTGGGTTTATCGTGCCCGACATCCGACAAATGTGAACAGCGCCATACAAGCTCATACGCGACCGAGATCCCACATGATTTTTGATCAGGAGTGTGGTGCTCACAAACCAACCGATAATACTTGTCGGAGCCGATAAAAAATTGGTGTCGGATAAATGTGAACAGCTCCCTACAAAATGTTCTGCCACTATGGCACCCGACATTTTGTCAGGCCCGATACCCGACAAGTGGGAACGGGCTCTTAGGGACTGTGACCACAATAGACAAGGATGAAGAGGAGAGTGTGAGAGGGCAAGTGATATCAGCTGTTCAAACAATATCTCACGATGCAGCTATTGATTCCTTTGCTAGATCTATTACCTGGGCTAAATAAAGTAGTGTCTCCGCGAGTGAGAAAGATAAAGGTGTGAAAACTTGTGCAGTATGGGATATTTTTTTCAGATACACTCTTATAGAAACAAACTTAATACAATAATGCCACACTGTAATAGATAATTTTACGTCATCTTTAGTCGTACCTTGAAAACGTTTGAAAAAAACCTTTTTTCACCTTTTTTCAAAGTATGGCACCACTTTGGCACTCCACCAGAAGTATGGCAACAGTGCCTATACGCACCTTGCGCCGTTTGACAGACCCGCGCGTAACCATTTCAACCGGCCCCCATATATATATTATATAAATATATAATATACACGACTAACATGATTAATTACTAGGTAACTCATGGGAGAGAATTCTTGAAAAAGCGATATTGTCAGTATTTTGATTAAAAAATAATTAGTTGAAAAAAAAAGCCTGTAATAACAAAAAAAATGCGTTTAATAATTTTAAATAAATAATTTAGATCGCGCAGTGCCATCTTACGGCGGTGCCGACAATTAAATTATTTTAGGGAAAAATATGGGAAATCGACATTTTCTATTAATTTTTGGTTTCCTGAAAATTATTTTGCTGAGAAATACATTTTTTATGATTTCTGGGACTACCAAGCCCGCCCTGACATTCCCCTGAAGAACAAAAAAAAATTGCTTTTATAAAGGTGAAACTTCAGGCCTCTTGTTCACAAACGTTTATTTGCCCTGAAAACCTACTGTTAATTCGCAGTGTCTAGGCACTTATATCGATCACTACGGAAGTTTGCTCATAAACACGGCGGCGGCGGCGTCCGTTTTGCCGCCGTGACTTTCAACAAGCTTCCATAGTGATTCATCCATACAATACTGACAAACGCCGTGCCTAGACAAGGCGAATTAACAGTAGGTTTTCACGGCCAAAAAACGTGTGTAAAGAGGCCTCAATGTGCATTGATAGTATAACATCTGAAGAAGAAGAGGGGCCGCTTACTTTATTCCCGGTAATCCGATATCGATCTTCGTTGAGTATAGTTCATCTTTGTAATTAAGTTCTTCAATGCGCTGCTTTAGCGACCGTGCGATGCCGGGTGGTTTTCCTCGAAATTTATGTCTGACGAATTGCAACGGCGCGACGTTTGTCGCTTTTAGAAGTTTACACGATAAATAAAAAGCCATACTGAATTATAAGACCATTTAAAAAGCAGGGACTGGAGATTTAGGTTATGTTACCGGGTCACGCTAATGGCTCGTTTTTTGAGGCAGGTTGATCAAAAATATAAAGGAATCGCTCAAATAACGCCGTTTACTGTGAATTATATAGCAATGTACTTGCGAATTATTTAGCAATTATGTAAATAAAAGTATAACTAACTCGCGACAAAATTGACAGTTTGCCCGGCTATTGCCATTAGCGTAAATTAAATTAGGGAGGGAATTAGCATTTCGATGTTCAACGAGGATGTGTTATAGCGCTGCGCCTTTCAGAATTTTTAAGAAGCTTACACCACTGTATGCCGCTAAAGCATCTATAATTACAATGACATGCGCCTCGTTGCACAATTAGGCTAAGCGTATGCTGAGACGCAGGCGACGCAGGTCCAGGAAGCGGAGGGCAGACCAGATGTTGCATTGTATGAACTTATTGAGAAGTGCGTCGAATCAGGTGATTCGACGGTATCCTTACTTGAAAGGGTATCCTTACTTGAGACAAAACTTCGATTAAATTTTGATTGACTTTATTTCCACTTTTTAAAACATGCCATCCCTACTGTTACTGTCATCGAAACCTTCAACTTGTGCTCATATTTTTTTCTTTTTGTTGAAGACATTTTTGGATCACGAAGTCGCGGCACGAAGGTAAGCTTTGTTTTTATAGAAATTAACTTCGAAATACATCGTGATGTAGAAGAAGAGGCATTATTTAGTTAGTGTACTACTAAATAAAAGCCAGATCAACACTATTTGCATTAATGCAGTAATAAAACTATATTTTTTGTAAGGTTTAGGCTTTTTTAAGTGGTAATATTCACTTTTTACAGGTTTTCAAGGTAGATTTTAAGTTCTTTAACGTATATTTTGTAAGAATTAAAAAGATTAACATGCATGCCATTGATTCGGCACCACAAATTCACATTAATAATCGATTTCATTTCAATATTGCGGTGATTTTTTTTTTCAAAATAAAAATATTACGAAAGCTTTTTTTTTCTTCATAAGTTTCATAAGAAAGTTTCATTCATAACAATTCTTTAAGTTATAAAAATGTCTCAATGTAAAACTAACATGATCAAACATGATTGTTTCGTCATTGATTTTATCAATGGTTTCGTGAATTTTTCATGCCTGTCTCAAGTCTAGCAACTTTGGCAGCTAACATGAGACAGTAGGCTTGTCAGTACCACTGTGACGTGTGAAAATCTGTGGGAAAGAGCGAGAAAGGGATAGGCAATGGCACATTATGTTGGCTAACTAAGGTGGAAGCGAGTGACAGCACCACGTGATGTGGAAAAATGTATAGTAAAGAGCGAGAGAGACAAAGCCAGTTGCCAAAGCATTGGCCAACATGTAGAGCGGCCATTCCAATAATGCTCAGTCCCCGAAGACCGTGCCTAGTAAACATATCCTGGCTGGACTATTTTCTACGCAATGGTGAAAACTGCATCACGGTCGGTTTAGGAATGTCGAGATTATTGCAAGCATACACGTTTTTTGTACATACACAAATCACCCTTTAAATACCAACATATAATAATATGTACATATGTAGATTAGCCTTACCTTTTGACTATATCGATACGTTTTTAAAACGGCGAACGATAACATCGATATTTATGGTGTCGTATCATTGCACTTTCCAGTTGCCAGTTTCCCAAAACAGCCCAGCATCCACAAAAGTAAAATCAGAATTGCCAACCGCTCTTATCTGTCAATGTGACACTTCTTATCTTAATTTTAGACAGTTGGCTGGCTCGTCGATCGACGCTCTCTTGCACAATCGGCCGTTTTGTCGGCGAACGGAATAATTTGCATCCATTTAACGCTTGACCTTTCGTCGTCATTCAGAAAAATTACACCGGTAAGCTTTTTATCTAAAATTTTATCACATAGTTTCTTCGCGCGACGCGTGAATACATTGTAACTTTTGCTATGGTAAATATAGGCATCATGGGTCGAAAATTCTGCGTGGGCGGCAACTGGAAGATGAACGGCGACAAAATCCAAATCGCCGAAATCGTCGACACCCTGAGAAAGGCCACGCTCGACCCCGAGACGGAAGTGATCCTCGGCGTCCCCGCCCTCTATCTGGAGCACGTCATCAGGATCGTCCCGGCTATTTTCAACGTCGCCGCCCAGAACGCGTACAAAGTTCCGAAAGGCGCGTTCACCGGCGAGATATCCCCGGCGATGATAAAGGACATCGGCTGCTCGTGGGTCATCCTGGGCCACTCGGAGCGCCGCGCCGTCTTCGGCGAGAGCGACGAGCTCATCGCGGAGAAAGTGGCGCACGCGCTGGAGAGCGGGCTCAAGGTGGTGGCCTGCGTGGGCGAGTCGCTGGCCGAGCGCGAGGCCGGCCGCACCGAGGAAGTGGTCTTCCGGCAGGTCGAGGCGCTCGCCGACAAGGTCAAGGAGTGGACGCACATCGTCATCGCCTACGAGCCGGTGTGGGCCATCGGCACGGGCCGCACGGCCAGCCCGCAGCAGGCGCAGGAGGTGCACGCGGCGCTGCGGGGCTGGTTCGCCGCCCGCCTCTCCCGGCAGGTGGCCGACGGGCTGCGCATCCAATACGGCGGCTCCGTCACGGCCGCCAACTGCCGCGAGCTCGCCGCCTGCCCCGATATCGACGGATTCCTGGTCGGCGGAGCTAGCCTCAAGCCCGAATTCGTCGATATTATCAATGCTAACTCTAAGTAAACTTCTGTGATAACAGCGACCGCCGATGATACTATTTTTATGAGCTCTGAGCGAAATTATATTGTTGATAAATATATACAATAAATAATCAAATATACTACGCTACTACGTTTCATTCGTAAATGCAATTTCCCGACATCGGGTTAAACTCCTATGTATAAATGAATAACGTAGAATCCTACGAAAATAGAATCGAGAGGCTACCATTTCATAAACCGCACGGCTATAATGTTCTCTGACATCGTAGTCTCGCCCTCGCTTTGTGATGTCTAATCGATTAACGTCAACTCTAAGCCCCGGCGCGCACTTGCGGCCTGGCTGCGGCGGCCGACGAGATACTACGAAATGTACGGAATCGCCGGCCGGCGCGCGCGGCCGAGTGCGCGTGATCGACGGCGATTCCATATATTTTGTTGGATCTCGTTGGCCGCAGCGGCCAGGCCGCAAGTGCATGCTGGCGCTAAGTCTAGTGCATTGTCGGCTTAGGGCTAAATCTTGAATTATGAGTGATCGGTTAGATAAACTTGTGAGGGACCACCCCTCACTAGACTCCAGGTTGTGCGGTGTGAGGTGGTGGTGTCGACTTGCGGGTTATTTCCGTGCTAAAAGGCGATTGTGAGTAAATCAGAAGGTATCTATTGAATTGATTGAGAGTTCGATATTGCCAGTCGTAACGTTTCCCGAATAGGTAATATTGACGCAGATCAAGTGACTCGCGGAATGAATGAATTTATGAGGATGTGAGGATAAGGATTTTACTTGTGCTCCTAGTATCTTGCACTGGGCACCGCTCGAGTCTAGGGATGCAGACTGATGCTTCTCGATCAGAAAAGGGCGGAAAAGGAAACCAAGGAGCCGGACTCGTTGAGCGACCTCGTGAGAGGGGTACCGAGTATGCCGTAGCAACCTTGGGGGAGGTGATCACTCGAGGAATGATATTTTGGTTGCGTTTTCGCCGGTTTATATAGGCCGATATTTGATGCAATCCAAAATATTCCGAGTAAAAGTATTGTTTCATCGTGCTGATTCATCACTGCACGAGATAGCAAAATAGCTGAATTTGTGTCAGTGTATTTGACTGGCAATCAATGCATTTGTTGACGGTACTTAAGGGCCGTTACAAACTCAAAAACAAGTATTCTACCACCACAATGGTTTAATTCTTTACTTTAAAAGATGACAGATTCAGTTTTTCATCTATAACTCTGGAACCACCGAACCGATTTTGGTCTGCCATGGCCTTTAATAGATGGGAATACTCAAACTCTTTAATCATCATACAGACAGACAAAGACCAACACACAGATATGAAATCGGAGACTATCGCGGTTATTTGACATTATAAATAATATAAAAAGGTGCTACAAAATTCACTCGGTAAATTCGTTTTTATCTCATTTATAACAACACACAGATGTTGCATTTCATAATCAATAATAATAAGTTAATTTAGAGGTGTCAACTACATCAGGCGAACCCGTCACCTCAGGAAGTTTTAACGATAATGATCGTTCTATCTCCTGTGAGGTGAGCGTAGAAGACTTATAGACAAATACAAATCTATCGTCTAGCTAAGCCAACATGCCCATCAGAGGCTAATGCCTTAAAGCAAGGCACCGGGAAAGGTACCCAGTAGGCAGACTCGCCCCCTGTCTACCAGTTTTGGAAGGATATCTCCGTCTAGAATTAACCATCAGGATACCTCCAACCTCCCGACTGGTTACGGGTTCGAAGTCGATTGCGAGACTTCTACCTGCCGTATATTCAGCTGTGATTCAGTTTAAATCTATCGCAAACCATTGGCATCTTTTGCCCAGCTCTGAATCAAGTAGCCAATTAGTTATTTCAAGAGTGGTTGACGACAGGTCAACATCCACCCCCGCTGCTAAGGAAATACATTTCCATAGTCTCCCGACTCGTTCAGTAATTAGTCAGAGTGCACATACCGATTGGCCGTCGCTGCACGGTGCGCAAACCGTCCAGTAGCGCCGGCAGGCAATCCGCCCTTAGATCAAGGACGGTACACTTACTGCCACAACAAAGTTCTTGCTGTTATTTGCAAGGTCATTAGCCTCTCAGTGGCTCGTGCCAACAAGGGTCTGACAGTAACCCTCCAAAACCCCAATACAGTTTGTGCAGGATAGCTCTAAAGGCAAAAAACATTTCACTCTAAAACCTTTTCAATAACCGAGAAAGCTTCAGACTGGATTTGGAGGTGGACATGGTCTCTAGGCAGTATTAATTCCCTAAAAGTCTCGGATGCACAGCCCTCCGTCCAGACATAACTTTACTCTCTATCTCGGAACCTAGCCCTTATTTTAGAATTCACTGTTTCACGGGAATCAAATATCCCAAAACACCACAAGTATAAATTAAATATATACCATGATCTCATAAATGCCATCACCCAGAACGGCTTTACTGTTCACCTTCACGTGGTTTACCTTTACCAGCTAAATCTGTTTCTCCTCTTTAAAGATCTTGGTCTCTCTAGAAAAATAATCAACTCCTCCCTATAATAAATATCAAACTGCAATTTCCGCCTCTTTAATTATATGGCTTCGAAGGCAGAGTGAAGGGGTGGTAAGGTGCACGATCGCATGTGGCAAGACAGCTTTCCTTAACCTATCACAACAGGTCATTAGTCCGAAATCCAACGATCATCCCCAGAATAATAATAATAGTATTATGATGGGCTTTGGTCAGTGAGTTCCATGGCAGCTCTGTTTGTATCTCATTTATTTTATTTATTTATTTATTTATTTGCAGCTGTTGTTATAAAAACATTTACATAAAAACAAGAACACACAGATTAAAAATTAAAACTAAATAGACAAAGACTATGAAATAAAGCTACAAACGCTGCAAATTAGGGGTATCCTCAGGATATCTCTTATCCTGGTTTTCAGGACACACCTATTAATTATTGGTACATATATGATTTTAAAATAAAATAAACAAATCAAATAAATCTTAAAATAAAAAATCCAAATAATCATAATTAAATAAATACACAAATCGAAATAATCAAAATCAAAATATTTAACATCAAATGATATTAAAAGAAAATAACGAAATTACATAAATTTAAAAATCTACATATAATAAATCAAAAATAATCAAAATCAAAATATTTAACATCAAATAATCACGTTACAAATTAATAAATAAACGAAGACAATAGTAATAATCCAATAAGCAAATAGTTATTTTAACCCTTTACCGGGAACATCGGTCTCACAGACCGCTAAGGATTCCTAGAAATGCTTCCAGTCCGTCCCCCCAACACTTAGCAACCCACCGCTCCCAGTAGTCTCGTATTAGTTCCCGCTGTGTCGTCGCACGCAGCGATCGTGTCTGTAGAAGCGTCTGTCTTTTTCATTGTTTTAAATATACATATTATGTGTTTTTTGCCGTTTTAAATAGTCGTAATTATTAGTACCTGTCTGTGAGACCTTCTGCGGAGGTACCGATGATCATGACGGACAAACTTAAAAAAGAAGACTTGCAAACTATGTCCATACACTAAGAAGCGCAAGACAGACTATAAATGCATCAAATGCTCGGATCTTATATGTTTAAAGTGTTATATGAAGGTCTGCAAAGAACGTGCTCCGAATACGACATAAGTGTTATTTATAATAAGATAGACAATACATATAACTGTTATACCTAACTTTTTCTAGTTCATAATATATCAGGCTTTTGATATTGGTCCTTAAATAAAATGTTGTAAGTTAGAAGTATGTTTTGTTATCAATAATTCAAAATAGCGGTCGTACAGACGGATGTTTCGTATTACGTAGTTTAAAATCATGTTCCCAGTAAAGGGTTAAAATAAAATCAAATTATGACTATATCTTCCTTTCAAATTCAAATTTTCAAATTATTTATTGAGTTAAAATTATGGGTACATTCAATATACAAAAGTCTTAACCTAACTAGGCTGCCGCCTGTTCCAAGGTAGACAATTTATTTTAGTTATCCTAAGAAATCTATAATATTATATTTATATAAATAATCAAAATCATACTTAATGTAACAGAAATATCTTAATTACCTAATAAAAATTCGTAAGAAAATGTCATGAAAATTGTCAATATTATTTTATTTTAAAACATGATAAAAATTAATATATATTTATATATGTTGTAACCTATATTTTTCTTTGCCTTTATTTAGTCGTGGAAAATATTTGAAAGATATTGGGTTACAGGTTTTTATGTTACGAAAAGAGAGAAAGAGCTATAAATGTTCAATTGCCATCAAGGGCCTTTATTATTCCGTTAATATTATCTATATTATTGGCTTTTCACCTAAAATTATAAATTAATTAAACAACAACATTCCAAAAATACAAGTACGAAGAATAATAAAAATCATATAATCAAAGGTGTGGAAAATATTATCGAATAGTCAGCAATGGATATTATACAAGTAGCAATGTAGACTTCATCTCCGGGTCGGCCCCTAGCTTGAACTATAATACGATATATTGAGCCCCGTCGATATTCGCGGATGGCTTGGGACGGTTGGTATCACTGAGGATCGGGTACGGTTGGACAGCCTGGATCACGCGAATGGCTTCGGGATCGCTCGATCGTCTTCGGCGGACGGCTGGTTGCGACGGGTCCCATCAAACTTGCAGAAGGCAGATTTGCAGACGGCAATCTTGCAGACGGCATTCTTGCAGGCGGCAGTTTTGCAGAAGGCAATCTTGCAGAAGGCAGTTTTGCAAATGTCAAACTGACGTTTCGAGGGTCGGCATTTTTGCAGACGGCATTTTTGCAGAAAATGAAGTTAGAAGCAAAACATCGTATTTAAAATTTAGTGTTACCAGAGTAGAAATCGACAAAAGCCGCGTTTTCATATGTCAGGGTACGGAAACCAGTCCACTTCTTTGAGTGTCCTCTCCATCGCGGATCTCAGCAATCAACTTTCGATTTTAGGGAAAGGAAAACCTAACCTAACCTAACCTAACAGAAAAACTTAAAACATTTTTTTTTAATGTTTAGTTTGATGTACTGAATCATCCACTACAAGGATGCCGGTAATTAATGTCACTTCGATTTTAGGGAAAGAAAAACCTAACCTAACCTAACCTAACAGAAAAACTTAAAACATTTTTTTAAATGTTTAGTTTGATGTACTGAATCATCCACTACAAGGATGCCGGTAATTAAATGTGGAGAGGTAAAAATATTCACCACTTTAATTTACCCTGACATGATAATTTGCTACTTCTTTTTCTAAATTTAAAATTAATAACATATGACCGCTTTACTGCTTTATTTTTGGTTTGTAAAATAATATAAAATTATTTTATTCATGTAATCATGTCCTAATGCGCCATTCTCAAACGTTGCTAACTTCGAGTTTGTATGCAAGTTTGCTTTCTGCAAGAATGCCGTCTGCAAAAATGCCGCCTGCAAGGTTGCCGCCTGCAAGGTTGCCGCCTGCAAGGTTGCCTCCTGCAAATCTGCCCTCAACAGATTTGGAACTGTCAAAAGTGACATTTGTGCAAGACTGCCGCATGCAAAACTGGCGCCCCCCGTTGCGACGGCAGGCCGGTGTCGAGCAGGTAGGTGGGTGGTACGATGCGCCGGCTATCGTACGGCAGTATTGTCGGCCGCGCGATCGTACAATTTCCCCCGACGATTGCCTGGAGCTACTGCCGCGGCTGATGTGGAGTTGGGGCCGAAGGATCACCCGAGTAACGTTCCTGCTTGAGGGCGGCTCGTTGGAGAATATGGGCGGCGCTTCAGGCTTGACCGCAAATAGGGCGACTGATAATCGCGCCTGCAAAAGTCCCTGCCGGAAGAACGTATCCGTCAGTATGCGGGATCCAGGCAGTGGAAGGCATCACGGAAAGGAGACGGCACTCCAGATTCCGGACAAGCCGCCCAAAGGCCGGAAACTCCCGTCGAGCTATGCCCGCCCCAGGGAATCTAGTTCTCACAATATCAATTATCAAACGAACACTTACCGGAGAAAATATTGAGGTCCTATCTATAAGTTCTGGACTTCTCCGGGACTTTGTCTGGCTCGCACGATCTCTCGAATTCGAATGGAAGGAGTTCTAGCAAGGGCGGTCGATTTCGAGAATATTCCGCCTAGATGAGGGTTTGCCTATCGGATTTTCCCGCGTACATCTCAACGCTAATTTCCGGAATTATTAATAGCGCTTAATATTGCGTGTATGTATTTTATTAAAATAAAGGAATTTTACCACTACTGAAAACATATCTTATTTATCCCGGTTATTCCCTGTATTCATTAATATTTGATAACCAACGCTAGAAGGCAGCGGCTCCCTCCTGTATCATGCTGAAATTGAGTGTATAAAGGCACCAATTAATTTACTCGGCGACTACTCAAATAACTACGATTTATTGACTCATCTTCAATCTCTAATTATGACTTTTTCATTTTCATGATATTGATTCGCAATCGTATCCAATAGTCGTACTGGCAACGCGATGTCTTTAGTTACGTCACTCGCCGTAATGTTGCTCGCTTCACTGATTCACTGCTCGCTTCTGAACTCGGCGGCGTCAAAACTATGCGTGCGCGCCGGCTTCGATACGAATGTGAGAAAATGCGTGAAAATAGTGAAAACCCGCAGGAAAACACGGAGCTCGTGTTACAATGTATTAAATAATATGTATTAATAATATACAAAATAAATTCACAAAAATTAAAATAAAATAACGTTTAGAAATCATCAATTTATATTACTACATATACTATTATATTAAGGTTTAGAAAGGTGCGGCAGGGGGGGGGGGGGGCGTGGGGGGGGGGGGGGGGGGAGGGTGGGGGGGGGTTATTACATTACTATCCCCCCCCCCACCCTCGTCGGAAACCAACAGGGAGGGTGGGGGGGGGGTTATTATATTACTTCACCGGAAACCAACAAGCGTCGATGGCGGGGGGGGCGGGGGGCGGGGAGGGGTTATTTTATCTCACAACCCCCCCCCCTCACCGGAATCCAAAAAAAAAAGTATAAAAGTAGTAGGTACCTACCTAAATAAAATGAAGCGTCGAATAAAATGCTTCCACGTTCAAATGTCCATTAGACGGGGTAGACGTATTTTATTGCGTTTCATTGTTTAACATGGATTTCTCCATGTTAAACACGTTCCTACTAAGCGCCGCAGGCGATTTTTCGAATTTCGAATTTTTTTTTCGAATTTCGCGGCGAAATTCGAAAAAAAAATCGCCTGTGGCGCTATAACAAATAATGGTAGTAGAGACGTGTTTAACACAGCCTTAATTTATAGAAGACGAAGCGACGTGTCTAAATTAACACCGCAGGCGATTTTTTTTTTTCGAATTTCCAAGAAATTTTTCGAGATCCAAGAAAACGCAGAAAATCAACATTTTCTGTGCACGTTGACGTTTCTCGCAAATCGCCGCGCGGATGTATGAAAAATACATGCTGGCAACGCTATATCGCACGTCAATCGCAAGTCGGCGAATAAAGGATGATTATTTTCAATAACTGGTAACACCGTATAAGTGACAAGATATCGCCACTGATATCGCTTGTCACTCTTGTTGTCAGCGCCATTCGGGGCTGAGTTTGCTTGTTTGTATGGGAATTTTCCGACGTTTAAAAATTAATATAAAAAAAAGTACTTACTTCCGACGAAAAATTTTTATGTAGAAAAGTTCGTAAGACCCTAAACTACATGCTCAGTCTACCAGCGAGATCGTAAGATTGCCGCACCTTTCTAAACCTGACCCTATTTTTATTATAAAGATTATAGAGATTCAATTATTTAATAATGTTTTCAATATCTGCATATGTACAATTTAAGAGGTAGGCACTCAAACTATTTTTAAATTTATATGATATTTTAATGTCTTTAATCTTAGGTGGTAGGCAATTATAAAATTTGGGGGCAAGATAAGAGAAACTGGATTGGCCAATAATAGGTAATTTAATAATAAACTTTTAAAGTGGTCCTTAAATACTGCAATTGATTTCGATCGCAAAGCCATTCCCAACCGATTACATATAACCGCAGACAGGGCCGGATAAGTGAAGAGCCGGATTATATGGAGATTACTGTATATGACATATTAACCAACAATGAAACCGAAGCAACGCCTGACAAGAGTTGTTGATCAAATTACTTCACACACTGCAAAGAGGGTTATTCCCTGAGGCTATTCCCTGAGAATATTCACTGAGGCCCCTAAGCGGTTACCTTTCAGGTAGCACTTAAAAATAAACATGATATTATTTGCTTACATTTTATTGCAATTCATCGCACAGTCACACAATATCCATATCGCAGAAATATACAAAAATATAATATCAGTTAAAGTTTACGCTTGTGTGGGTAGTATGAAAACTATATACTCAGTAACTTGATTTCAATAATTTAAAAAACAAAATAATCTGACCTAACACTTAAGAAAATTAATAAGTACCGTGATGCAGATAAACTAAAGGTATATTAACACAATGATAAAGCACCACGTAACGCTGAATGCAATTTTTAACTCGCTATCGCATCTCACGATACCACAACCGCGATTAACACATTTTATACTTTAAAATATAAAACGTGTAAAAAGGTACAATAATATGCATGTATATCCAAAATATAATAATTCACTATATACATCGGTTCGGCTTAATATATTAATACGACGTTAATCGGAATCGCTCTCCGATTCGGATAAACATAAATCGTCATTCAACAAATGCATTGGCACGGATGGCGCCGGTGGCTTTCCATTGGACACGCCGTTTGGCGCTTTCTTAGGTGGGAGGGGCGACGGCGCGCGATTGTCCTCGCTGTCGCTGTTGCTGCGGTCGCTGTCGCTGCCGCTGTCGCTGGAAGAGCTCGAACTTAGGACTCCAACCTCGCTGCGCAAATCAGCCTGTCAAATCAAACAATATTATTAGTGTTTCGACGCGTAAGCTGGGTCAAACTGTGGAAAAAGAATTATTATTTGTTGAGTGGGGCTTTTCTAAGGTCTTTATGAGCCTTGTAACACTGCGACCATTGCTGATCTATTGTGTTCGCCACCTACTATAGTTCTGCGCTAAGCCTCGTGTCATTTAAGAACCGCAGCAGACTTTTGGCACCAGATTGTTTTACCTCCTCAGGTTGGAGGTAATGACCACCCAAGTGGGTGTATCTATTACGCATCAGCGGGTCACACTCGCACATGAGGTGCTGGGGAGTTTCCTCTGCTCCTCGGCAGAACCTGCACATTTTTGTGTCTCTGAGCTTGAGGTTGAACATGTGTTTGTTCATGCCACAATGCCCCGTGAGCGCCCTCGCCAGTATGCGTAGATTGTTCCTATTTAGCGACAAGGCCTCACGGGCCGGATTACGGTCTTAAACCTTAATTAGCGCTTTGGAATGATTCAACCCTGGCGTGTTGTTCCAGTGGTTGACGGATTGTTCTAAACATATTTGGTACTCCACAGCAAGGTTCAGGGCCGTATAACGTTCTCTTTGCTCCCGTCTTAGCAAGTTGAAAAAGAAATGGGAGATCTTATTTATCTTCCTTTTCCCTCCTCCACCTATACAACGAAATGATTCTTATGTATTGTTGAGGCGGGGCCGTCAGAAAGAAGGGGGAGGGGAGGGGAGGGGGGGGGGTGGAGATGGGGGGGGGGGGTGTTGAAAGAAACAAAACAAGAAATCTAATTGAAAATTGAAACAAAAAATAATTACATTATACGAGGTGCGTGAGAAAAGGAATGAGACTGATTTTTATCTACCAAAGTTTTTACTTCTTTCAAACAACAATATTGTCCCCTTCAAAGTAGTTCCCTACGGCAGCTATACACCGGCGGACTCGTTTTTCCCAGTCTTGGTAGCAGCGCTGAAAGGCTTCAACGAGCAGTGCCATTCTCGCTGATTCCAGCAAGGAACTTTTTGTGGAAGTCTATGCGGGCTTGTAGATCATTTGAATCACTATGGCCACTTATTACGTGCTTCGATATTGCCGGATCTTTGGAATTGCACAGAATCTAATTTTTGGTTATTCTGGAGTTGGCGTAGAGCAGAGAGGGCAGTTGATGGGACAGTGAGCTTTTGATAGGACAAAAGTGTCCCTATGGTCCATAAGGATGCGAAGTTAAAACCTTTTCCAAAATTTGGTTATTTTATTATTTAACTCAGAAATCATATGTACTTAAAAACGTACTAAAAGAAAAAAAAACTAATTTAAAAACTCATAATAAATATTTTATTTATTTATTTAAAATCACCAAAGTTCACTGGTCATTTGAGATATAAAAAAATATATGGTATATTTAAAAAAAATGTTCCTGATATTAAGTTTTAGATGTCTCAATAACATGGAAAAAATATAATTTGTAAATTATTCGTATTCGATAATTTATAAAATGATTTGGAAGTTATGGGACACACAAGTCATAGGTACTATGACAGGCCACTGTCCCCTAAACAAACACCTGTTTACCATAGGTGTGACAGACAGCCCTCTATGCAGAGGATGCATGGAGGAAGAAGAAACGCCACAGCATGTGCTCATGGAATGCAGGAGCTTGGCAGAGCAACGGGCAAGAATACTACAATCTCCAGCATCTCTCCCGGAGGCCTGTAGTAACCCAAACAGGCTGCTAACCTTCTGGGACAGCCTGGGTTGGCTGGAGTAACATAAATGGAAACATGAGCCACGCACAACGGCCCAATCAAGAGGCCAAGTGCGGGAAAAAGCCCAGTCAAACTAACTAACTAACTATGGGACACACAAGTTACATGGTCCTTAAAGGGTTAAAGGTTAAATACTTAACAAGTTTTCCCTGTTGTGTATTAGAATAAAATAATAAATAAGACTTACTGGTGGGACGCTGTTTATGGTCACTGGATTTGAGTTGAAAGTAGTCGGTGATTCAATTATATCTAAGGATGCGGATGCGGGTGCATTTCGGTTTGTGTCGCTAGGCATGTCGTCAAAGCCAATCAACGGAAGACTTGCTAGAGTGCTGTTCCCGGCCGTCGCTGACCATCTGTAACATTTACGAAAACGTTAGGAAAGAGGTGGGTTTCTGAAACCATTATCATAGACTCCCAGACTCTTTTTCCTGTTGCGGGTCTCTTTGTCCCGTGATAAATGCGGTCGTATACTGACCTGAATAATAACCATACAATACTTCTGTACTTTTTCCAGCATAATGATACAAGTATCTTCATTTAGATTCCAAATAGTGTAGTGTAATGGGCAAAAGAAGTACTGTTATACAGGCTGCAGCATTCTTAGACGTGCAACAGATTTTTAATAGGGTATGGTACGAGAGCCTTTTATGCAAGATCAAAGAGAAACTCCCACACTCAATGTTCAACTTTTACTTCCATTCGAGACCGACTGCACACCGTGTTTGCAATGCATTTCTGAGCCAAAAAGACCGGTTGCACACCAAGTGTGCAACGATATTGAATTGCAATTACCAGTCAGTATGGAAAAAGCAGCCGTCAGGACAAGCCTGGTTAAAACAAAAATTATCTTTAAAGTGCGTAAAAATAAAATTTGACGGTTTCAATTTAGCCCCTAAAATGAGAGACCCAAAACCAGGATCATATCGCTCATTTGATGCAACAATGACGTAATTACAGTTTTGGTAATTTTACAGGAGAGCCAATCAAAGATTCGTATGAAAGATATGGTATTATGAAGGGACTTATGACAATCGTCGTGATTTTATATATAAGTTCAATATGTGTAATTTCTATTATAGTCCCAATCTACTCGGTACATTGTACATAACCTGGATCATAGACTTAAAAAAAAGAAGGCATCATTAAATACGTCACTGTTGCTTCAGAATTCAATATAAAAAATAACGCGTTCGCTAGGAATTTTTGCATTTGTGACAAAATAAAACTAAATAATTGAATTACTCAAGAGAAAACATTTATTTATGAATGTTTAATAAAGTAACTTAGTAACAACCATGTAGGTATATCTTTGTTCAATAGGCACTTACTTAACAGTAAAACAAGAAACATCTTACATAATACTGAACTATGATCACAATTTGTCTTATTGGCACAAAATCACTGATTATTTACTTATTACCTAGTTTTAATTAAGTGCCAGTATACGCATAAGTGTGAAAAATACTTGAGCAATAGGAAAAAAAATTCCATTTGAAAATACTTTCATTAAAAGCAGAGTAATACCGAGGAATAATGTAACAGTTCTTTTAAATCTTTTAAGGTAACTTTTTTTGTAACAGTTCTTTTAAATCATCTTTCTTGTTTGCGGGAATTTCTCTTTTTGAAGTATACGCTGGAACCACATTAACATCTCGTATAGCCTTAGTTATATGTTGACTAGTAGATCTTTGTTTTTTTATTTTCTTTATTTCAGCTTCACTCCAGTTATCGTAATTACTCAATTTCTTCAATGAACAATTTAAAAAATACCATTTTTGGAGCTACAATGACATATTTACAAAATTCCGTCGTTGTTTTACCAAGAAGGTACCTTACTTGGACAAACATTGACGTAATTACGCAATTTTATCATTGTTTCACCAAGAACTTATTGATTTTTGGAGTAACAATGCCGCAATTGCTCAATTACGTCATTGTTGCGCCAAAAATTATCGAATTAAATGTCATAAATATCTTTATGTCGTTGTAGCTCCCAAACACAATCACACTCAGCGGAGCGCCCCGCGCAACTGGCCATCCAGACGTTGTAGCAACAGAAACAGCGCCATTTTACTCAATTCAACAATGACACTCGCACCATCTCGCGGCAAATCACCACAAATTCAATTCTGCCGATGTTTCTCCCGATGTAAATAGTCTTTCCACACATTTTGTCATATTTAACTTGTATTTGAAAAAAGGGTATTTACGTCATTGTTGCACCAAATGAGCGATATGGTAAGAATAGAAAAGTGCAAGGAAAGATTTGTCGACAATGCTCCAAAGCCGGTAAATATAGACGCACTAACTACTCTTGCCCTGCTTGTGTCGGTAACCCTGGATTATGTTTGGGAGATTGTTTCAACCCATATCATTGTACTGCTTCTACTGCTTCTTAAAAAAATATTTTTATTCATGTATATGGTTTATATTCTTTTCTTCAATATTGAACCTAAAATAACGATTTCATGTTACCTGACCATGTTTGGAATAAATGTTATTCAATTTAATAATGTGTTTTTATTTTATTTAAATTGCACACCTGGTGTTCAATCCGTCCCTCTTAATGAAAATATCTGAATAATTACGCAATGAAAATATCTGAATTGCACGCATGGCGTACAGTCATCTTATTTGTACAAAGGGAGTTACAAAGCAAATGATTTCTATTGCAAACATGTTTTTTTTAAATCAAAAATGATCAATATAAAGCAAAAAAAGATGAATTCTGGAGATGGTCCCCAAAAATATGTGTCGTCTCGAATGGGTTAACTTAGTGGTAGATTATTTTAGGTAAAGCAGGGTGAGAAAAGATCCACACTTCGAAATATAGAGGCTGGAGTTCCACAGGGCTCATTTTTTGGCCTGTCCTGTACAATATTTTTTACTTCAGTTCTACCTACCACCGAAAATATCTGTTGCGACCTATGCTGATAATATCACCTTCTTGGCTACTGATGATAGTAAAAGAACAGCAAGCACCAAACGTCAATCTATTGGGCGAAACTGACAGATGGCTCCGATAATGGCGTATTCATGCCTAATCTAATGATGGTGTATTTGTGCCTATAAGTGTCTTAAAGTCTTATCACATTACATTTACACTCAGGAGAATAACCTGTCCACTAGATGGAGATGGCTTGGAGATGTCACCCTACACAGAATGTGTAGACATCACTCAACAAATTTGAGATGACCAATTTTAAAAATCTACCTAGAAGAATTCCAAATAGCTGCTCTTTCTTGCGACTCCTAACAATCAAGTTAACAACGTCATAACCCGAATATTTTTTAAATTTATATAAGTAATGCAAATATTAAAAAAATAAAGAGTACCCTAAACAATTTCAGCGTAGGAATTATGCACAAAAATACTTACAAAATTGAATCAAAAGCAGAAAAAGGAATACATCGCATAGTATAGTAGTAACGTCACCTAACTAGGCCGGGACCTGTTCTAAGGAAACATTTATTTTTAAATGTGCTTGCAACAATACGTGTTTATAAAAATGGCATATATTGCATGTATGCACAAAATAATAGAATTGCAAAACCATATTAAAAATGACTAAATACTTAAATTAAATATTTAAATTAAAGTTAGAAGTGGAAAATTAAAATGTCAGCAAATAAATTCAAATCAGAAAAAAACAAAACAATTTAAAATAGTCAAAATTAGAATAAGAATTTGAACAAAATAGTCCTGAATTTTACTTAACTAAGATAAAATAGTGTTGAAACTAAAACAAATTATCTCTTAATATACGTTAAAACAAAAAATATATAATCTGTCCTTATATATAGGCTGTCCTTAGCCAAACCAGCTGACCCCTCGACTCTCTTCAGGTCCAAACAAAATTTTGGGCTAGCGCTTAAACTGCCCTCTCTGCTCTACGCCAACTCCAGAATAACCAAAAATTCGATTCTGTGCAATTCCAAAGATCCGGCAATATCGAAGCACGTAATAAGTGGCCGTAGTGATTCAAATGATCTACAAGCCCGCGTAGACTTCCACAAAAAGTTCCTTACTGGAATCAGCCAGAATGGCACTGGTCTGGGGTATGGCAGTACAACCACGAGCGACGTGGACTTGAAGAAGTCTCTTTTGCGGGGAGATTACGACAGCAAGAGTATGGCTCATGCTATTGGCCTTCAATGCCAGAATGATTGGACAACAATTGGGGACTTTTGCATTCCGCCTCCAATGCACTGGAAGGTAATGCTCTATGACTGGACGCCAGAGATGCTGAAATTTTATTTGAATGCCTTTCAGCATACACTTCCAGACCCCAGTAACCTCGCTCGTTGGAGCTTTGCCGAGGATAGTTCTTGTCCCCTCTGTAGCAATACCCCTTGCACAGCTAGACACATTCTAGCTGGCTGCAAGGTGGCCTTAGATCAAGGACGGTACACTTACCGCCATGACAAAGTTCTCGCTGTTATTCGCGAGGTAATTAGTCTCTCAGTGGCTCGTGCCAACAAGGGTTTGACAGTATCCTCCAAACCCCCAATACAGTTTGTGCGGGATGGCTCTAAAGGCAAAAAACATTTAACTACAAAACCTTTCTCAATAATCGAGAAAGCTACAGATTGGATTCTGGAGGTTGATTCGGTCTCTAAGCAGTATAAATTCCCTGAAAGTCTCGGATGCACAGCCCTCCGTCCAGATATAACTCTTTACTCTCTATCTCGGAAGGTGGCTCTTATTGTAGAATTAACTGTTCCATGGGAATCAAATATCCCAAAAGACCACGAGTACAAATTAAATAAATACTATGATCTTGCAAATGCCGTAACCCGGAACGGCTTCACTGTTTACCTTCACGCGGTGGAAGTTGGCGCTCGTGGCCTGCCAGCTAAATCTCTATTTCACCTCTTTAAAGATCTTGGCCTTTCCAGAAAAATAATCAACTCTTTCTTAGAAAAATTATCTAAAACTGCGATTTGCGCATCTCAAATTCTATGGCTTCGAAGGGGGAGTGAATGGGTGGCAAGGTGAACGCTCACATGTGGCAAGACAGCTGTCCTAAACCTACCACAGCCGGTTCGTAAGTCCGGAATCCACTGCTCACCCCCCAGAAGTGTAAAAATAGTATTATGATGGGCCCGACTCCAGTCGGTGAATTCCATGGCAGCTCCGTTTGTATTTATTATTATAAAAAATAAAATAATAATAATAATATAACATAATATAATATAAGATTCAAAATATTCAAATGTCCAGGTTAGATTATAATGTCCAATAATTTTAAAATTCCTTGTCTTCCCTCTTTTACAAGCCACTTTCTAAGCAGCCTTTTAAAGGAGGTCTAATTTTGTGCCGATCTTATGTCGCCAGGAAGAGCATTAAAAAACCTTGGGGCAATGAATGTATAGGTGCGCGCAGACCAAAAGTAGTATACCTTCTGGGTAATACTACTTTTGGTCAATAACATTGAAGGGCTTGGATTGCAATATCACAAACCCTAGAAGCATGAAAGAAGTTACAGTAATTTACTAATATGTTCCTAGAAATTTAACTGGGGTCAAAAAAAAACTTCCGTCCTTGACTTTAGCGACTGTGAAGCACACACCCAGCGATGGAGTAATCTTAACCCCTCAAATGTGAGGCGTCCCTTAAGGGATGCCTTGGCAAAATGTATACAAAATGGATATAAATTTATATAAATGTAAATATAAATGTAAATGTGCGCCGCTTTATAGTAATCCGCTCTATAGTAATGCTATAGCTCTATAGTAAACCCCGCTCTATGTAAATGTAAATGTAAATATAAATTTATATACATTTTGCCGTAGGCAACCCGAGCTAATCGCCATTCATTTGAGGGGTTAAGTATAGATAAGCGGGTGATCCCAAGTATGTCAACACCAAACATTTGTTATTATTGAAGTGGATTCGAGCTTTCCTCCATGCATAAACTGTATCAATGGACCCGGATGTTTCTTTGTGAAATAAAATCGGAATTAGTTTACGCGAGCGAGACAGGTCAATACGTTAGAGCAGAATATGAAATGAATGATTGTCACTTTTCCAGCATAAAACTACCAATCGAACATAAAGCAGCAAAATGTAAGACTGGACGAAATGTTTTCAAACTAATTCAGGTGGTTTTATGTTTAGCAGAAAGTTTTTATGCGGGAAATGATACGATCGTTCATTTTACATTCTGCTGTGACGCACTGCCTGTCTAGCTGAAACGCAATCGAGCCCATTATCATACTGGGAGAGCTCGCAGGCCTCAATGTTACACGCAACGAACTTCCACTGGATAAAAAATATTTGTCATCATCACTTTAGGCAACATGCTGATTTGAAAAGTTTACTCAGATTTAAACAATGAAGTTAAATAACAAAGGCCCCAAGTTTGATCCTTTGTTGACTCCAGATTGAAAATTTTATGTATTGCCTGGAATCCAAATGGCAAAATTTTGCGGTCAGGTTTTTGAGCCAAAACTGTTTAACTCGTGCCTGGCCCATGGTACAACAGTCGAGCCAAAACTGTATTACGGGCCCGGAACGTGGTATTGTCAACTGGATCAAATGTAAGACAGATTTGCTGATTCGTGGAATGACTTGAAAGTTGTTTACGTTTGGTACAATGCTGTCGCGGCTTAAATGGTAGGTCAAGGGGTTAACCAACTGTTGTCGGTCTATCGAGTAATCTGAGAAGACTTTCAACAGTTTTCACGAGAATCCGGTAGCAGTCAGTACATGGAATTTCTTTTTTTTTTTTAAATATAGATTGAAACTTACGGTGTGGATTGAGGCGGAGACGTTTTATGTCGCACTGGTGATCGCATGATACTCGGTGGAGTTCGGGACGGTTTAAATTTTGAATCCAAATTAGGGTTACCTGGAACATTAAATACAGTTTTAGACACCATTAAAGTTGAACGTTGTTAAAATAATTTGCACACTGAATAATTTAGGTTCTGTAGTATTTTCTAAAATAAAACTGCGTAATATTTTATTTGGTTTCTTACCGGGATATTGATTGGTGCCATTGGTATTAGGGGTACTGTTCCTTTTGTTCCCAGAAGCTACCTTAGTGCGCGAAGAGGACCTTTGAGTACAATCGCCAATATCAAATTGCGCAAGCGCAGCGTTGGCACCGGCGGCGGAATTTGAGGAATTATGACTAGTATGTGCAGGAATGTTGTTTCTATGGCTTGATTCTTGGCTGAAATAAAATTAAATATATTAAGGGGGGATAAACATGCAAAAGTGCTAAAGCAACACATCACATAACTAAAATAAAAAGAATAATTTTAATGGAAATATTTCAACCATAATATACCAGTATACCAAATAGTAGGTTTACTCTCGAGCTACAGGGCATTGCGGGAAGAGTGTGAAAGGAATGTGGGCAGAGGGGTGCGTCTCGACGAACGCCTTTGGTTAGCGTTACGCGCAAGTAAAGGCTGGCGACTTTTTCAATTATTGTTTGCATATCCGCCCAGGGCGAGTAGAAAGACATCTGGCGGCCATATCCGAGCGGAGTGTTGATGTGCTTGCCCGCTCGCTTCTGCAAATTTCGTTTAACTGTTCTACAATTGGTAATCGTATTACGAATTGTGCTAGCCCTTAGGACTCTCGTAACGCCGCTCGCTCGCTTTCAATTTTGTTCTAAGAGAAGCTACTGTCTGGTATACTGTGATTATATAAAGGTCTGTTTCATTCGACGTGCCAGTTCTAAACTGCAACATTTCAAAATCTTGTTTTGAGATAATCGAGTTTAACCCTTGGAGTAAATGGGTATTTTCATGGATGCATCTGTCTCTTATGCAGGATTTTCGGCGACATCGACTTAAAGTACTATAACTACGAAACTACTACACCAATCATAAAAAGAACAACTGCACAATGATTGCATTGAAATTTCGAATATAGAATATTGAAATATCATTTTGTAAAACAATTAGATAATTATGAATAAATATGAGAACGTCAAAGAAGTGAAAAAAACGCGCGACCAGATTTGGTCGACTCGTACTCAACGGATAATTGTTTCGCGACCAGATTTGGTTGACTCATACTCAACGGGTTAAAGTTAACTGCAAGGAACTGCAAATCGAATAATAGTAACTCTACGTAATTTTAAATATTTATTGTAATATTTATACTCATTTATATGCCTAATATTAAGAGTTCCTAAAAGTGAGAATTTGAAATATTGCTTTTTAGAACTTTTATGGGTTGATCTAGCCTACAATCATAAAGTGAAATATCTGCTTTTAGACACAATTTTTTTTTTACGAGGTGTCAGTGTTTGGAACTGGTAGATAAGGTCAAATTTAACACTTTTGCACACTAAACTCAAAACTGATGTTTTTTGAGTCGAATGATTAAGTTTTATTTAATAATTTTCCCCACTCTCGTCCCGACCATGATGGATAATCAAGGTTTACCGTACTCATAACTGCAAACACCGAGAAGAGAAAGGGAAGTAGGAAAGTGTCGCGCATCAGCTATGTTATGTCATTTATTTTATTTTATGTTTCTTATACTGTCTTTACAAAAATTGTAACTAGTATTGCGCGTACTATTATGAATTGTGGTATTTGTTTATATAAAACTCTTTATATAAAACTCAATGAATGATAAATCAATCGACTTTATTTTTTTTAACACAAACTTAAGAAGAATAGGTATTTTAGCTCTCCGGCTGTGGCTTAAAATTTCTTATTTTACGACGCCCGAATTTAACATTGATCAATACATTAGTAATTTTATTAAATCTATTTAGCTCTGCAAAAAAGGACTGTATAGTTATGAAGCAACTACTTACTGAGTGTTAACCCTTGGAGTAAATGGGTATTTTCATGGATGCATCTGTCTCTTTTGCAGGATTTTCGGCGACATCGACCTTAAAGTACTATAACTACGAAACTACTACACCAATCATAAAAAGAACAACTGCACAATGATTGCATTGAAATTTCGAATATAGAATATTGAAATATCATTTTGTAAAACAATTAGATAATTATGAATAAATATGAGAACGTCAAAGAAGTGAAAAAAACGCGGAACCAGATCTGGTCGTATCATACTCAACGGATAATTGTTTCAGAACCAGATTTGGTCGTATCATACTCAAGGGGTTAAATAAATATTTGTGGGACAATTTGGGTGTGTTGCACTTAAACTTGAAATGAATAACAAAAAAAGGGTAAATAATCATCACGTAAGTATCAAACATAAGAGCTCAAGGTGATTTCTTATTCTATATTGAATAGGAACTTACCGTGTTTTCTTAACTTGTATATTGCTGGAGAGTTTTTCCAATGTAATTTCTCCGGTAACGCGATCAATTATAAGGACGCATTCTTTTGTATACGGTCGTTGATTGCCTTTGAAGACCGTCTGTGGTACACCGGCCCCATCTATAAATTTGAAAGGTCATAGAAAAATTTTAAAAAATCTAAATAAAAAATGTTTTTACATGAGAATAGGTACCTAAATGAGGAACCGTGACTGTTACTTGGTTATTAGTCCCCACATCCACGGTTGCCATCTTATTGACATCAACAGACGCAGGCTTAAAATCATCTGAAAGGAATAAGAACTCGAATAACGAAACTAAAAAGACTGTCATAGCCTTTTACTCTGTCAGCATAGACTTCCACAAAATGAAGCTGGTCTGAGGTAAGGCTGGCTTGGCTGGGTGACTTCTTCAGATCTTCATTGCCAAAGGTTGTACTACCTTTGGCAATAAAGATCTGAAGAAGTCACTGCGAGGAGATTACGACAACAACAATATGGCTGTTACGTGCTGTTAGCATCCAATGTCAGAGTGACTCGACAACAGTTCGGGACCTTTGCATTCGTCATCCAATGCACTGGAAGATAATGTTATATGACTGTGCACCAGCGATGCTTAAATTTCATTTAAATGCCTTTCAGCATACATTTCCAGACCCTAGTAACAAGATACTCTGTAGTAACCCACTCTCGCACAGCTAGACATGTTTTAGCTGGTTGCAAGTCGACCTTAGATCCAGCGCCGGATTCAGACTTGATAAGGCTCTAAGCTATTTGAGCTATTGCTGCAGTATATTTAAGTATATATGACAATTGCTCACTTGGGACAATTTTTTTGGGGGCCCCCAAGAAAGTGGGGGCCTTAAGCTATAGCTTGTGTAACTTATAGGTAAATCCTGCACTGTTTAGATCAATGTTGGCATACCTACTACCATAGACAAAGTCCTTTCTGCTCAATTACCAGTTCCATCAAGGGTTCGACAGTACCCCCAAACTCCCTATAAAGTTTGTGTGGAACTTCTTGAAAGGCATAAAGCTTTCCACTTCACAACCCTTTCAATAACCGAGAAAGCTCCAGGCTTGATTCAGCCTCTAGCAGTATCTTTCTTTGAAAGTTTTCATCCAGATATAACTCTACCACACTCTCTCTCCTCTTCTCTCTTCCAGATATAACTCACCACGAAGCCCTCCATCCAGATAAAACTCTTTACACCCTGTATCGGATGGCGGTCCTTATTGTAGAATGGGAATCAGAGATATCATGAGACCATGAGTACAAACTAAATAAATACCATGATCTCATAAATGCGTCACCCGGAATGACTCCACTATTTACCGTCACCGAGTGGAAGTTAGCGCTTGTGGCCAGCGAGTCAGCCAGCCTAATCTGTTTCATCTCTAAATATTTTGAAAAATAATCAACTCCTTTCAAGAAAAATATCTAAAACTGCAATTTCCGCATCTCGAACCTTATTTTTATTTTTTTTATTTTTTCAAATAAGCCAGTTGGTAGGAATCCCTACTCTTGGTATAGTCAAATTGAATAACTGCTATTATACCTCATGTGGTATAATAAATTTTTTAAATATTGACTATTTTTTAAAAATTGTAAAACAATTACTATTTAAATTTAAAATAAACATTTAAAATCTTTTTAAAATAATTGGAGCTGCTAAAATACTGCAGATAGTCAAAGTATAAAAACGAGGAGTCGGTTATAAAACAGTAAAATTAAAATTATTAAAAATATAAAATTACATCAATAACAATGTCGCAATAGTAATAGTCAATATATTTGTTTATATTATTATCCATCTTCGATAATCGATGATTGTATTTAGTAATGTAAATAATCAAAATTAGACATTTTAAAAAAAATAAGAAAAGATTGTAATATAAATAATTATGGAAGATTAGGAAAATCAATACTCTCAAAGTCCTTAACAGAATACATTGGGTCCTTAATAAGCATATCCTGGACCTTGCTCTTAAATTGAACGTCTCCAAGACCCCTGACGCACAATGGAATCTTGCTATAAAAAATATTGGACTGATACAGGAAACTATTTCTAACCTTACTTAGTCGCACTTTGCAAGGACGCAAGTCTTGTTTGTTTCGCGTGTCATGCGAATGAACATCCGAATTTGTTAGAGAGGTGCTGATATTTTTTCTTGCATGGTTTCGAAGGGGGGGTGAATGGGTGGTAAGGTGAACGCTCGCATACTATCGCTACTACATCCGATCATCAGTCCGGAGTCCACCGCTCACCCAGCAGAAGTGTAATGATTCCATTGCATTTATTTATTATTACATACTACCCGATGACTGCAGAGTGACCTATTTATAAGTCTATGCGAGGGTTTGTAAATTCACCTTGAATTGGACAGAATTGAGTTCCTTGGTTGTCCCGGAGTTAACATAGCAGACAGAGCTAGCCCAGTTTTATTTTTAAATTTAAAAAATGACTGAAATGTCATCAAATTTTGCAATCTACATAATTATCTTTATATGTTTCATCTTTCAGTGGTTACATTGCAAGGCCAAAAAAAATAAATAAAAAAATACAAACGAGCTGCCATGGAATTCACCAACAGGAGTCGAGCCCATCACTATTATTACACTTCTGGGGGGTGAGTGGTGGACCCCGGACTAATGACTGGCTGTGGTAGGTATAGGACAGCTGTCTTGCCACATGTGAGCGTTCACCTTACCACCCATTGAGATGCGGAAATCGCAGTTTTAGATATTTTTATTACGAAGAAGTTGATTATTTTCCTGGAGAGACTCAAATCTCAAATCTCTGTTTCATCTTTAAAGAGGTGAAACAGAGATTTGAGTGGCAGGCCACGAGTACCAACTACCACCGCGTAAAGATGAACAGTGAAGCCGTTCCGGGTGACGGCATTTGCGAGATCGTGGTATTTATTAAGTTTGTACTCATGGTATTTTGGGATATTTGATTCCCATGGAACAGTTAATTCTACAATAAGGGCCATCTTCCGAGATAGAGAGTAAATAGTTATATCTGGACGGAGGGCTGAGCATCCGAGACTTTCAGGGAATTTATACTTCTTAGAGACCGAAACGACCTCCAGAATCTAATTGAAGCTCTCTCAATTATTGAGAAAGTTTTTGTTGTAAAATGTTTTATGCCTTTTAGAGCCGTACCGCACAAACTGTATTGGGGGTTTGGAGAGTAATGTCAACCCTTGTTGGCACGAGCCTACTGAATTATGTACATTACATTAGGTCTTACACATAAATGTACGGTTATTATTTAAAACTAGAGGTCTTACATGTAGAATTATGTACATTACATTAGGTAATATGTAATGTAATGTGTAATAGTAAATGCAGCACGAGGGTACTGTCTGGAAAAATGATAATAAAATATGTGTAAAACTCACATTTAATGGTGTGGTAAGAAGTGGTTTTATTGTTAGTGAAACTGGAACCCAGTTTCAACTCTTTTATCTCACATCCCAGCCCTAGTTTATCTGACATTGTGGGCTGGCATTAATAACAGATTCAACCTGAAAAAAAAAACAAATGAATCAACAATTTCTTCAAAACTTTTTCAAAAAATTGTTTCGATCGCTCGAAGTCCAACGCCAACGTGTGAAACTGTTAATTCTTCGCGACAGTATTGTAAAATCTATTACAAAATGAAAGTATACTTGGCAATACGCACGACCATTTTTACGAATTCAATTGTCGACGATTGTTCACTCACCTCAGAATAGTTTTATTCTAATCGCAGCGTGTGACACATGGCGGATTTGATTCTTGACTGTTTCCGACCATTTGCATGCGAAATATCGAATAACCGCCTGCAATATGGAAAAATCGCTATAGTCGCAAGAGTCTCCCGACCTACTTCCCCTCTCTTGTCATATTTTAATTTGCTGTTGCCAGCTGTTCGCCGTCCGTCCGTCACAACAAAAAAAAAACACATTTGCCATAATAAAAAATCGGGTTTTCCTCAAAAAAAAAAGGCTTTTTTTTAGAGATTATCAGTGGTCGAGCAAAAAGAAACAATGAAACGTTGTTTATCACACAACACCTTTAATTGTGCCAGAAAAGAAACACACTCTTACACAATGGCTGTTTGACAGATCTTACTAATGGATTCGAATTTAGAACAAAAACAACATGAAAACGAAAAACTAATTCAAATCCAATACTCCCACTAATTATTTGAAGTCTTTCATTCCCAACAGCACGATGTTCATTTTGAATTTTTGAATTGGCAATGGCTTGGTGAATATATCTGCCAGTTGCTCTACACACCTAGTCGATCAGAATCGCTTTTGATTCATACAGTTCCCGGATGAAAAGTAGGCTGACATCGATGTGTTTGGTTCGCTGATGCAACTCAGAATTCTTGATAAGCCGAATTGCGCTTTGGTTGTCGATGTAGAGTGTCGGTGGATTCTCTTGAATGCAACCCACATCACACAGCAGCTGTTGCAGCCACACTGCTTCCTTTGCGCCTTCGCACGCTGCCATGAATTCAGGTTCAGTAGTGGAAAGGGCCACTGTCTTCTCTCGATGACTTTTCCATGTGACGATGCCCTCGCCTACAACAAATGCATAGCCGGTGGTTGACTTTCGCATATCAACATCGCGTGCAAAATCAGCATCGGAATACCCTCTCAACGCTGTCGACAATCCAGAATATTCAATTCCTCGTTTGGCCGTTTTATTCAAATATCGAAGAATAGCTTGACAGCCGAAACATGCGGTGGTTTTGGATCATCCATATAACGGCTAACTTCTCTCACTGCATGTGAAATGTCTGGTCTTGTCACGATTGCAGCAAACATCAGCGATCCGATCGCTTGACGATATGGGAAGACGACGCTGTCCTCTTCACATGATTTGGTCGATATGATGTCGCTGTCTGCTGGAGTAGAAATACTCTTCGAGTCTTGCATGTTGAATTTCTCTACGACCTTCTTTATGTATGCGTCTTCGTATGATTTTGGTTCCAACACCACGGCCGAATATCCGCTCTCAATCAGACGATCTGGCGGATTCACCCTCTCGCCCAAACCATAACGTTCATTTCTGCGCACGTTTTTGTTACTGCCTTCATCGACATTGTCATCGTTTTCATTTCCTTCAGTCAGTGTGACATCATTTGTATCGAAAAACTCATCATTCGACATGGACGAATAGTTGTGTCTGCTGTTATTCAAGACTACACGCTGCGGAGTCGAAGCCACGATTATCGGCTGCTCGACAATTTCTTCGTCTTCGATGATGTGATCCAAATGAACATTATTCACGTTTATTTTTACATTGCAGCTAACGATGATCTTCTGTGTTTCCGGATCAAAACAACGGAAATTCTTTGATGTGGACTCGTATCCAACGAGGAACACCTTCTTGGCCTTGGCGTCCCATTTCTTGCGTCCAGTCTGCTTCGGAATCTGCACGAAGCACTCGCTTCCAAAAATTCTCAAGTGACCCAACTCTGGCTTCACCCCAAACCATTTCTCGTATGGTGTTGAATCTGGGCCCATAACCTTTTAGAGATTATCAGTGGTCGAGCAAAAAGAAACAATGAAACGTTGTTTATCACACAACACCTTTAATTATAGCAGAAAAGAAACACCCTCTTACACAATGGCTGTTTGACAGATCTTACTAATGGATTCGAATTTAGAACAAAAACAACATGAAAACGAAAAACTAATTCAAATCCAATAGTTTTTACACGCTATTGCAATTATTTGCAATGGAGTACATTCTATTGCAAAATAGTATTAATTTATTAATGCAGTACATTCTATCGCAATAAAGAATTTTTAATGATTTTCATTTCAAGTCAAAAATTGTCATTTTAAAATTTAAACCATAAAACGCTTGGCGGACACGGTAAAAGAGCAGTAGCAATAGACAACATTTATTATTACTTTCCCGACCCACCAACCGTAGAGGAGGAAAAGTATTGTGAACGCGCTAAAAATGTTTTTGAGATGAAGACGGAAATATATATATTGACCCCCCCCTGAACCGATTAAGACCATTTTCAGATTGAAGTCTGGGTGTATCTATCTGACTGTGTGTTTGGTGTATACCTTGACGATAGCGCCTGTGCTTAATCCGACTGAGCTGAAGTTTGGCAGACAAGCATCATTTGATCAGGATTGAGGATTTCGACAATATCAATTTTTCGCAGCTCTATTGACCTACCTGACTATTATTATTCCTTATTCTTTTTATTATTGACTATTTTACAATTGCGACTATTATTGACTATAATTATTATTACTGATTTCTTTGTATTTGTGTTTTTTCTTTAAAAAATCTTCCCGTATGATAATTTGTGAAATTATCCAATATTTGTTTGATTATTTAGTACTTAGGATTATATAGAAAATTAGATTATATAGAAAATTTTACGAAATTACTTAAGAATTTTGATTGAAAATATTGGAAAATGTTGTTTCCTCTACATATATAACCTAGAAAATCTGCGCTTGGATGTTCAACGTTCATACCTTGCAATACCGACGTTTATATCTTATACCTTAATAGGTATTTATATTATACTTGTTATTCTTATTACTTTTGACATAACCAAGTGTAGGAACTCCTATCAACTGGTTTAAAATAAAAAAATAAAAATAAATAAAAAAAGATCATGGCAATAGTTGTCAATATTGTGGTGGAAATCGGTCCACCAAGGGGCGCACTAATAGTCATAGGTACCTACATCAATCTCGAAATACTGAACTTAGAGACTTGAAATTTCGTACCCATGTGCATTGCTGGGCCGAAATCACAAATACAATACAATCAACTATAGTTGTCATGGCTGTAATATTATATTCAATATTACCTACATACCTACAAATAATCAAAATATACTAATATGATTCAAGAGTCAGAGAGAATAATATATTAAAATAGAAATGCAAATTATATGTAGAATAATCAAAAAAAATATATTTTATTGTCGATCCAGCAATATGCCTTCGTATTTAAAAAAAAATGAATAGATGTATAATAAATTATATGAAAATTAGTATGTCAGCTATCATAATACCATTATGTTTAAAACTTTACGCATTTCATTAATCATCAACATGGAAAATAAACTCAGAATTTTCAAGCTCCATTATACCTTAAATTGGGTTTCTTACCAAATTATGTATAATTATCTTTTTAAACTGGTCCTCTCCAAGGTTTTTCATTGCTTTGGAATCTTTTTATAGAAGGACAAATTCGTTTGAATACATTGTTTTGTTGGAATACCTCATATACCTACAAGCAACACTAATAATATTTCAGGTCCGCCATACATTTTAATTAAACATTAACGTCATCTGTTGGCGCTTGGGCTGAACCCGCCCTTAGCCGAGAACGAACCGCGCCGCCTGAGACACCGCATCTGAACCCAACCGGGTTTGTCCGCCGGCCGAGAGAGGGTGCTAATCGATTTTGTTCATGAAATTAATTATTATTCAGAATAAATCAGTTTTTTATTTATTTATTTATTTAGAAATTAATTACTATAAAACATTGATTTCGCTTACAAAAATAACAGGAACCGAATGGCAATACCTTGACCTTATGCTTTTATGATTCTGTCACCCAAACTGGGACTGGCCCGTTCTAGGGTGGCCATGACTAATATTACTAAAAATTATTTAAAAGTTTTAGTAAAATGCTCATAAAACTAAATTTCCTTAAAAAGTGGTCCTAAAAACGCAATTCTAGTATAAAATCGGTATTAAGTCCATTATAAAATAGGCAATCCTTGGCTACTTGCCGGGAAGGTTTTTTGGTGACAAAATCGATTTTCATTAAGATATTATTACGAAATTATGGTAGAAAATCTACTAGAATCTTAAAACGAGAAACCTACCAGAAATTATAGTAAAACCTACCTACTAAAATTTCAATACATTACATCTATCAGAGCTTGTATTAAAACTTGGATTTGTATATATCACAGCTTGTATCTGATCTATCAGATCTTGTACATATCTATCAGAGCTTGTATTAAAACTTGGTAAATGTTTATATTAAAGCTTGGTTTACCTAAATTGGCAAAATTACGAAAATCTTTAACTTAACAAGCTTGTAGCGAATTGAAATGAGTTAATTGCCTCGAAATCTAACTTATTAGGATTTGAAACAGCAATGTTACAAAAAACAGTATAATAACACCAGCTTTACAATCATTCTTGCCAATGGTTTTTAGTTCTCGATAAATTGTAACGTGTAATAATAATAAAACGCTTTATTCTTAAGAAAAGGTGTACGCGAACGTCCTTATGTTTATCTGGGTAGACCTGCTCTATGATGCCTTCGGGTTATTCACTTCTTGCTGGCAAAAAATGTAAAATGACTAATTTCTCCGGCTTTAGTGATTGCTCACCTTAAAAACCCACTTTTAAGTACCCACTTTTCTTATTATTCCCGATTTTTATAACTTTCTCTGTGTAACATTTATACCAAATAAATATTTCTTAAATAAAAACATTTATTTCACATATTTTTCCATTTAGGCACATAGTCTTTTTTAACTACTATGTTTATAGAATGTCAGCCCAAGCAAGTGAATTTAGTTATTTAGTTACGTATATTTTATTTGATGTTTTAAATTGAAATATTAGCAAATTGCTTTAAATCAAATTAAATTTAACCATACACACAACCCCTCAAATGTGAGGCGTCCCTTAAGGGATGCCTTGGCAAAATGTATACAAAATGTATATAAATTTTTATAAATGTAAATATAAGTGTAAATGTGCGCCGCTTTATAGTAATCCGCTCTATAGTAATGCTATAGCTCTATAGTAAACCCCGCTCTATGTAAATGTAAATGTAAATGTAAATATAAATTTATATACATTTTGCCGTAGGCAACCCGAGCTAATCGCCATTCATTTGAGGGGTTATATTTAATATCAGTTCTAAATTCACGTTATTATATAAATAAATACAAACGGAGCTGCCATGGAATTCACCGACCGGAGTCGGGCCCATCATAATACTATTTTTTACACTTCTGGGGGGTGAGCAGTGGATTCCGGACTTACGAACCGGCTGTGGTAGGTTTAGGACAGCTGTCTTGCCACATGTGAGCGTTCACCTTGCCACCCATTCACTCCCCCTTCGAAGCCATAGAATTTGAGATGCGCAAATCGCAGTTTTAGATAATTTTTCTAAGAAAGAGTTGATTATTTTTCTGGAAAGGCCAAGATCTTTAAAGAGGTGAAATAGAGATTTAGCTGGCAGGCCACGAGCGCCAACTTCCACCGCGTGAAGGTGAACAGTGAAGCCGTTCCGGGTTACGGCATTTGCAAGATCATGGTATTTATTTAATTTGTACTCGTGGTCTTTTGGGATATTTGATTCCCATGGAACAGTTAATTCTACAATAAGAGCCACCTTCCGAGATAGAGAGTAAAGAGTTATATCTGGACGGAGGGCTGTGCATCCGAGACTTTCAGGGAATTTATACTGCTTAGAGACCGAATCAACCTCCAGAGTCCAATCTGTAGCTTTCTCGATTATTGAGAAAGGTTTTGTAGTTAAATGTTTTTTGCCTTTAGAGCCATCCCGCACAAACTGTATTGGGGGTTTGGAGGATACTGTCAAACCCTTGTTGGCACGAGCCACTGAGAGACTAATTACCTCGCGAATAACAGCGAGAACTTTGTCATGGCGGTAAGTGTACCGTCCTTGATCTAAGGCCACCTTGCAGCCAGCTAGAATGTGTCTAGCTGTGCAAGGGGTATTGCTACAGAGGGGACAAGAACTATCCTCGGCAAAGCTACAACGAGCGAGGTTACTGGGGTCTGGAAGTGTATGCTGAAAGGCATTCAAATAAAATTTCAGCATCTCTGGCGTCCAGTCATAGAGCATTACCTTCCAGTGCATTGGAGGCGGAATGCAAAAGTCACCAATTGTTGTCCAGTCATTCTGGCATTGAAGGCCAATAGCATGAGCCATACTCTTGCTGTCGTAATCTCCCCGCAAAAGAGACTTCTTCAAGTCCACGTCGCTCGTGGTTGTACTGCCATACCCCAGACCAGTGCCATTCTGGCTGATTCCAGTAAGGAACCTTTTGTGGAAGTCTACGCGGGCTTGTAGTTCATTTGAATCACTACAGCCACTTATTACGTGCTTCGATATTGCCGGATCTTTGGAATTGCACAGAATCGAATTTTTGGTTATTCTGGAGTTGGCGTAGAGCAGAGAGGGCAGTTTAAGCGCTAGCCCAAAATTTTGTTTGGACCTGAAGAGAGTCGAGGGGTCAGCTGGTTTGGCTAAGGACAGCCAGGATTTTAAACTAGCTGTCACCAGTGCATCTAGACGGGACAGTTGGGTTTTGGTAAAACCGTAAATAAGAAAGGGCCATGACAAATGTGACGTTAGATAATTGTCATAGATCCAGGCCTTACGAGGGCCAGAAATTAGCAAGGCATCTATTTTCGCCAGGCAACTTTTGAAATGCTCTATAACATGATCGCCCGAGACGTCTTTTCCCTGATGGGTGATTTTTCTGCCGAGGAATTTGAAATGATTGTTTGGGTCTATAAGGGAGATATTAGAGCCCTTATAGACCAATTTGGGGTCATAGGATGTAAATTTTGTGCCCATGCGGGCGAGTCCAAGGCAAAAACATTTGGAGGGCTTCACTTTTATACAGCCTGACCAGTCGCAGAAAAGCTCCACTTTCTGTAATAGCAGGGAAAGCTGCTTGGGGCTTCTGGTGATGAAAGTTAGGTCGTCGGCAAAAGCGAGGCACGACGAGGTGTATTGGCCGTCTGTTTTAAAACGGTAGCCCCACTTCCTGTCAAACTGGCTCAGGCTTTCCAGAAGTATATTAAAAACTATATTAAAAATCGTCGGGGAGAGGCAACAGCCCTGAAATAGTCCAATTGAATATGGTATAGAGCGGGTAGTCCATTCTTGCGTTTTAACATGGAAAGTCAGACAGTTGTAGTAGGAGGCTATACAATGTCACGCACGACTGGTGGGAAGTTGTACCAGCGGAGTGCAAAGTGGAGGAGACTGTGTCGGACTGACCCAAAGGCATTCTCTAGGTCGAGCCAGCATACATTGATTTGGCGTTCGTGCTGTCTCGCATCCTTGATGGCAGCAGCCAGGAGAGAGTTGTGCTCGAGGCAGCCCGAGACGCCGCGCATGAAGCCTTTTTGAACTGATACTCCAAGGTACTCATTCCGGTGCATGAATTCGCTCATCCTCGTGTGGACTATGCTAAAAAAGATTTTGGCCACAGTGTCTGTGAGAGCAATGGGCCGAGCGTCCTTTGGTCCGGTGCAAACTGGGACCTTCGGAATTAAGATGACTGTCGCTCGGCCAAAATTCTGTGGGACTACACCGCTATTCCATATATTTCGGAAGATGGATCCTAAATATTGCAGAAGGCAGGGGCATTTTTTGTATACTAAATAGGGAATACCATCGGGACCCGGAGTAGAGCCCGCCGGCTTCCTCTTTACTTGATTAAGAATCTCATCTAGTGATGGAGGTTGAGAAGCAAAAGCTACCGTAGGCAGGGGCGGAGGTGTAATGCCCGGCGGAGGGCTGTAATTATGGAGCCGCATTGGGTCCTCATACGTGGTCGAAAAGTATTCCGTGGCCATATCTTCCGGGATTTGGATTTTTCCCTTGGCGGCAGACAAAACCGTTTTGCTGTAGTTAAAACGGTTTTTGTCGAACCGGGCTTCCTCTTTGGATTTGAGAAATGCTGCCTTGCGTTTGTCGTTTTGCGTTGCTACGCTCTGTATGAGTTTTAGTATAGAGCGGTACGCGCGCGAGAAGTTGTGGCAGAGGGCTTTATCCCCGGCTTTCTTGGCTTCACGTAACTGGCGACGAAGTAGCCGCTTTTGCCTACGGAGCTTTGCCTTAAATGCGTTTTCTCTGTGAACCGGGTCGACATGGGTAGATTTTGGGTAAACACCCGAGAAGTATTCATGGACCGCCACCTGGAAGGATGACAGCTGGACGCTGGCAGGGGCATTACGGTTCACAGAGTGGTCAAGAATAGAAGTTAAATTATTATTATGAAATTCCCAGTCCTCTTTTGCAAGTGAAGGAAATTTTAGAGGAGGGAAGGATACGATTTGCGCGGGTAGAGGAGACCGGTCGGGTGACAAACTGCGGGCAGATGTGGAGTCAAGGGACATGTGAGGTTCAACTCTGTCCGTGACTCCTTGCGACGGTTTAAGACACTGACGTGCAGCGTCGCTATCATCGTGCCCAGCAATGTGTTTGTTTAACCATGCTAATCGTTTATATTGTTTCCCGCAGATAGGGCAAGCAAGGTCCGGTGTCGTTTTAGCCGTGTCGTTGTTTGGGGTTTCTACTGGGGTAGCGGGAATTCTCCCCCCCTGATAGGCCGCTTGGGGGCATATTTCCTTTTTTTTCTTTTTTGCTTTATAAATAATCGGGTCTGGCTTGCAAGGCCATCGACCCGATGCGTTCTTTCACGCCGTCCACCGTCTCTCCGGCTGTCACAACTCTTTCGTTGTTGTCATCCTGATGATCAGGGGGTTTACAATAAATACAAACGGAGCTGCCATGGAATTCACCGACCGGAGTCGGGCCCATCATAATACTATTTTTTACACTTCTGGGGGGTGAGCAGTGGATTCCGGACTTACGAACCGGCTGTGGTAGGTTTAGGACAGCTGTCTTTCCACATGTGAGCGTTCACCTTGCCACCCATTCACTCCCCCTTCGAAGCCATAGAATTTGAGATGCGCAAATCGCAGTTTTAGATAATTTTTCTAAGAAAGAGTTGATTATTTTTCTGGAAAGGCCAAGATCTTTAAAGAGGTGAAATAGAGATTTAGCTGGCAGGCCACGAGCGCCAACTTCCACCGCGTGAAGGTGAACAGTGAAGCCGTTCCGGGTTACGGCATTTGCAAGATCATGGTATTTATTTAATTTGTACTCGTGGTCTTTTGTCATTATCAGTGGTAACTTGTAAATGGCTCTAAGCTTCCTATTATTGTTCACTATAAAATTATTGGCTGTAAGTTATCCTTAAAAAAATAAAATAAATAAATAAAAATATAGGTGGAAGTTTTTTCCCAAAATATCGGTATTTGGAGGGTTTCGAAAAATATTTAGAGGAAAATTGCTTGCAACACTGTCGTCTGACAACTTTTTTCATGTTGACGTTTCATGTGGCTGTCAAAATTGTGCATATAAAAAATGCACTTTTTTTTGTGACTTTCGTTTGCGTTGAAGTGCGGTTGGATCTGTGCCTGTGATATTTTCCGTAATTGAAAAACGCTGAGTTTATTTCTTTATAGTTTCGTTCCTAGATGATGAAATGCACCCTCGCCGTCGAAACATCGGCCACGACTCTGACAGAACTCCGGACCCACAAAACGATGTAAACTACGACAAGTTGGACAAGAAGGCTTCGAATAATCCGTTTTCCGGTTTCTCTTTCGGCTACAAATCGTCGCGGGCACCGGAAGAGGCGCCGTTGCTGCCGGAGCAGGATCCTTTGTCGTTTTTCGCCGAGGAGGAGGACGCCCAGCGGGAGGACCCCGTGATGGCGGCGCGCGACAGGACCGGCGAATTGGCGGCCGCCATTCGCTCGCTCCAGGGGAGGATCATAGCGCGAGCGACGGCGTCGCGGGACGTGAGGAAAGCGCAGGCGCTGCAGACGTACTCGCAGTTCATGCACAGCGCTAAAATACTAAGCAAAAATATATCAAGCTCCTATCTAAAGCTAGAGAAATTGGCATTATGTGAGTATTTGTATCTATTTTGAACTCTTGTTGTGTGATTGATTTATTTGGTATTTATGCAGTTTAGCAAACTCTTCTACGTTGTGTTTTTTTTTCAATTTTTGATTAGTTTTTATGATGGTTTATAAAAAAAAACTAATCTAACCTACTGACAAATAGGTTCTTAATTTTTTTGAATATATTAGGTGTTGCTACCTCTCGTATTTTTCAAAAAAAGACCCAGACTACTAAATTCGATCATTTTAATGCTAAATCTAAAAAAAAATCGTGTCAGATTTTTTTGCTTATTTTTTTTATTTTTAAATTAGTCTGTGAGGGTTTAAAAAAACTAATCTAACCTACTGACAAACAGGTGTTTTGAATTGTTTAAATAAAAAACTAACTTAACTTAAGGTAATGTAGGTGTTCTTCACACTTCTTTAAATGCCTATAGCTTGCTTATTTATTGAGACCGACAAAAGATAATTGCAGTTTCAAAATCAGCGTGGTGAATATAGTGAGGTGATGTTAAAAAATCAAAAATGTAGAACTGGTAGCAATACCTAATAAATACCAATGTTTCAATGTCATCCCGCTATAATTTTCACACAGATTTCGTATGCCGAGTGCCTGCCTAATTATGAATTGTTCTAAATTATTAATTTTAAATGTGTTTTTGACAGCTGGCACAGTATTGATCACTTATTTATTATTATTATTATTTATTCCGAACAGGCAGCTTTGCTGATACATTCAGATCTGACTGTAAAGCTGGTCATAAACAATATCAACAAGTTTTTGGGTCAATAGCCTGTTTTTAACCCTTCAGGCCTCGGCCCCTCAACCGATTGACAAGTTGATGTCCCAAAAAATTTTAGTAAAAATTAGTAAAAAAATTGAATTATGACACTGTCTCACCAAAACATTAATTAATGCCAAACCACTGTATCCATAATTAAAATAAAACATATTAACATAATAAGACATAATAAAATAAAATAAATTAAATTAAAATAAAACTAAAACGGGGTCGTCACGCTGCATCGTGTTTTGGCCGATATCGGCCAATCGGGGCTTGAGGGGTTAAATTGACTGACAAAGCTTGCACTAATCACCTCAAATGGTAGTTTATTCCACATGTCCACCACTCTATTTTGCAGAACGTTCTTAAGAGGATTATATTTAAATTTTGCATGGTCGAGTTTTTTGCTAACCTCGAAGATTTGTTAAATTTATTCAGGTTAAATTTATACATCGTAATAATTTGTGAGTTTTTTTTTTTATTAAGTCACTGTTTAGATAAAAACTTAAGCGTCTAAGTTGCTGTCCAAATTTGTTCTTCACCTTGTCATTAAATTTAGTGTCCTCCTCTACTCTTTTCTATTTTATTAGTTAGTAGTATAGCGTGTAGATGCAGATGCACCTCCCTGAAAGTAATCCTGGCGGCGCCCATTAGAACAACAGCAGTAATACATAATAGTTAGAAGACATACAGAAAAATAACAAAAACCGGCTTAAGAGCTCCAAAAATGGAATCGACAAGCTTGTTGATCATTGGTAAACAATTATAGAGAAGAATGGACCGGTTTCCTACTCTTACGTATGTGAGCACTATGACGTCGTTCGCCGAAATTTCTGGACAGTTGGGCGGGGTCGATTACAACGGGCGAACCCGCCACTCCAGGCTGGTATAACGATATGTGATCATTCTTTCACCCGTGGGATGAGCGTAGATGACTTAGACAATGACAATCCACTATCTAGCTCCGCCAACTAGCCTGCGAGAGACCAACCCTTACAGCATGGCACCGAGTTGTCAACCCAGCGCGCAGACCATGCGCCCTCGCTACCAGTTATGGCCAGATATCTTTGGCCTCCCAACTGGTTACCGGTTCGAGGTCGCTTGCGCGGTCCACTCCCGTGTAGCGGTGATTCGGTGTCTACCGAATCTATCGCGGACCACGGCATCCTTTGCCCGGCTGTTCACCGGTATCGGTTAGACGATTGGTCGTTTTAAGAGTGGCTGCCACAAGGTAAACAACCGCCTCCGCTCTATAGGTAACAAGACCGTTTCCAAACTCTCCTGGCTATCTGTCGGAGTGCTTAATCGATTGGCTAACGCCGCATGGTGCGCAAACCGTCCAGGAGGATCTGAACTACGATTCCCAGGGGAACTGGCCCGCAGGCACAGAGTCCTGCCTGGGCTTGTAGGCTGCCGGAGGGATGTTGACCTGTGAGCTTGGCTGACCCTTACGCATTGGTTATAATGACTCAACTGCACTAGGCCTATTAGCTCCCAAACTTTCTAGACAGAGGTTGTATTCCTATGACATTTTCCATTTAGTGAAAATGTCTTTAATAAGACATTTATTTTGTTATGCGCTGTTATGTTTAGGGGTTTTACCCATCTTAAGGCAGCAGTGTAATAAAATTGAACAACAAATCTGCCAACCATGCAAAATTCAAACTTTTGTAATTGCCACTCTGCTGAAACCGAAACGCTCACTTTTCGCAAGTAATATTAGTTTTCTATAAAATTACAGTGGCCAAAAAGAAATCTCTCTTCGACGACCGGCCGGCCGAAATACAGGAGCTGACCTACATCATCAAGGGGGATTTAAGTTCTCTAAATCAACAGATCGCTAAATTGAGCCAAATGCCGCGCGGCCAACGCAGCATGCAGAATCATTCCTCCAGCGTCGTTTTAGCGCTGCAATCGCGGCTCGCTTCTATGAGTTCACACTTTAAACAGGTATTATATAAGATAATAAACCTAATATTATCTTTATCGTTATTATATTTATATATGTGTGTATGTATATATATGTATGAGTATATGTATGTATATGAGTACCTACGTCGGTTATGCTTCTCCACCCAAGTCAGACAATAAGTTGTATGCCCAGATACAGGCTATATTTGGCCTAGTTGGGTATCTAGACCCAAAGCTCAATTGGAAGCACCACCTCGAGCGCAAGAGAACAACCTTCTATGCCTCTTTGTGGACGTGCAAAAGAGTCATGGGAAAAACCTGGGGGTTCAAACCCAGGGTCGCCTTATGGCTCTACAGGGCAGTACTGCTGCCTAGACTAACCTATGCTGCAATAGTCTGGTGGTCCAGGGTGAAAAAGCTTGAGACATTAAAAATGCTTAAAAGCCTTCAAGGTAACTTACCTGAGGGCTGCAACTGGCGTCATGAAGACCACCCCAACAGCGGGATTAGAGGTGGCACTCTGCTGCCCGCCTCTGGACAAGCTCATCATCCACTCCGCCAGACTTACAGCATACAGACTGAAGTGTTTGGGCGAGTGGAAGCGTGGAGGGCACAATCATCCTTCCTCCTCAAAAGCCCATTCACTCTGACCCAGGATCGACTACGGAAAAAAAATCGGTAGAGAAATCCTATAAAATCCTAATCCCCACCAGGGAAGAATGGAAAAATCCGCAGTGGCTTCAAAGCCACAACGCAGACGCCTGGTTCACCGAGCTCAGGAACAAATGGACGTTTTGAGGCAGGCGTGTACGGACCCAAGACCAACCACAGAATCAGCATCCCCCTTGGACAATACGCTACGGTTTTCCAAGCCGAGGTACTTGCCATATTGGAATGCATAAAACTACAATGTCGACTTGAGGTAAAAAACAGACAAATCCTCATCTGCTCTGACAGCAGAGCAGCACTGGACGCTCTGGCTAAAGCCACCACAGAATCTTCTGTGGTCTGGGACTGCATGCAGGAGCTCAACAAATTGGGAAAATCCAACAAAATCACCCTAATATGGATACCAGGTCACCAAGGCATACCCGGAAACGAATAGGCCGACAGACTGGCAAAACTGGGCACACTGGATTGCCCAGTGGAGCCAGCTGTAGGGGTCCCCTTCGCTACAGGTAAGAAAATCATCAGATACTGCTTGGAGCAGGAACATAGGACTTCCTGGAAACAGAGTCAGGGATGTCGCCAGGCAAAAGCCATGATGGAGCAACCACTACAGAAGAAAACCAAGGGCCTACTTGACATGAGCAAGAAGAACCTTAGAACCACTATCGGTCTCCTCACCGGACACACGACCCTTAGAGCTCATCTATTCGACCTTGGCTTGACTGAGAGGAAGGATTGCCGAATATGTGGCGAGGAACCTGAAGACAGCATACACATTGTTGGTCGCTGTCCAGGGCTCGCCGCCAAAAGACACAGTTTACTGGGACGAGATTGCATATTGCAACTCCCTATACTCAAGGATCGTTGGATCAGGGGTGAACTCATTGAGATGTATAAGATCCTTAGCGGATGTTATAATTGGCCAAAGTCGTTCTCAATATTTAAGCAGAACCACATGCATCATCTGCGAGGACACGACTTCAAAATTAAGAAAACTCGATTCCTCACCAATCCTCGGAAAACTTTTCATATCCAATCGGACTGTGGACTAATGGAACAGTTTACCTGCTGAAGTAGTTGAAGCAAGTAGTGTCAGCGTATTTAGAAATATACTAGACTTACATAAAAAAAAATATTGTAAATAAACTGTGTTAAATTCAAGTAAGACATAATAATAATAATAATAATTCATAATACCTCCATCTCAAATCTTATGGATTCAAAGGGGGGGGGGAGTAAATGAGTGACAAGGTGAACATTCGCTAAATATACCATAGCCATTTGTTAGTCTGAAGTCTGTCATTATAATAATATTGAGGGCCTCAAGCTGAAAGGTCGTACCTACAAAATTTGCAAAATCAACTTCTTGCATCAAATCCTCCCCTTTTTCTATTCTGCAACATACTGAAAGGGCATAACAGTATCGTTTAATAAATTGGATATCTACGTATTTCTAAAAATATATTGCTACAGGGTTGAATAGTCTCTCTCCTTTAAAATTGCATTTTTGTAAAGCCGATAGATTAGTTACATGGTAGCTCTGTTAGGTTAGTATATTTATAATTTACTAACTGACCTGACAGACGTCCTGTCCAAATTTCAATAAATTTGTTTGTGATCGTTTTGTGAATTTGTGAAAATTGGTTGTGTCACCCTAAGACTTTCCTGGCAATCAGACTACACCCCCCCCCCCCTACAAAACTCAACCCCCCAACCACCCTCTCAACCCCCCAAATCCCCACCCCACAAACTCCACCCCCCAATTCCATCCTAAACCCCCTTCCTTCCCCCCCCACCCCCAGTGGAAAATACATGTGAAGTTGGGTTTCCTCGTTTCTGTCTTTTTTTTTAACATTTTTTTCAAGTAAGATATTTTGGCATTTCGGAGTATAGCAGCATTTAGGCGGTCATCATACTGGCACATTTCAAAATACAGATCAATAATAAAATGAATAAATTGGAATATAAATAAAATAAGTACATTTCTTGGACAGATTGCGAAACAACACAAAAGTCGCTCCTATTCAAAAAAAGAATTACGGATATCCATCGTTCGAATCGCGAGTAGAAATAAAGAACTGTCCCATTTCCCGAATTTTCCAATTTTCCAGGCAACTTTTCCAATTTTTCTTTCCGTTAGGACCTTATTTGGACTATTACGAGCATTAAAAAAAAATGTGCTGTTACCAACGAACAGCATTTCATTTTTATTTATATAGATATTGTTTGCAGGTGTTAGAAGTGCGTTCAGAAAACTTGAAGCATCAGAGCTCGAGGCAGCAGTATTTCACAAAAAGCCTGCCACCGGCATGCAACTCGGCGACACTACTGCAGCAGGATGAAGTGAACATCGACCTGGGCGATGCGCCCGAAAGGGTGGGTTTTCAAATGCAGCAAATGTCAATGCGTGATGACTCGGAGAGTTACGTTGCGCAAAGGGCTGAGACTATGCACAACATCGAAAGCACCATAGTGGAATTGGGCGGCATCTTTCAACAACTGGCACACATGGTGAAAGAGCAGGTATGTCTACTTTTTCTGACAATCATACTCAATCAAAAATATATATATCATAAATTCGGATAATTGTTTTTTTTTCTTCGAAAAGAGGCCTATTTTAATAAATTACTTTATGTATGTTGAAAATGGGAGAAAAACACTATTTCTAAAGAAAAAGAGCTTTTAATCTAATCAATGTTTTATAGTAATTAATTCTTAAATAAATAAATAAATAAATTAATTAATTAAATGAAAGGCATCAATTTTACATGTTAAGCGTACTTACAAAAGCTGTACAGTACGAGTATGTACGTACCGTTCTGCATATGAAAGTTATTGCATGCTGAACATCTCGGTCAAAAAAAGATGTTTGACTATGTTCATCCGTTTTCGGGCAGCCAAGTCGCGAGAAGTTGCATGTGGTCACACTCGGGCTGACGCTCCATCCACTTAAACGCAGTTTCAAGGCCGGCAAATGCTTCACTAGGTGATGGTCTGCTTCAACTTCAACATTAAGGTCATTTTCTTCCTCGGCACTTTTTTCTCTCACGCTTTCAATAAGTTCATCATTATTTAGAATTTGAAACCCAGGGTCTGGATATCATAGACCATCCACTCTCCTATATCTTGAGCACTCAATATAACTGCACTATGAGAAGGTGACTTACCATCCCCAAGAACAATAGCACGGACAGAATCATTATTTTGCGAATCGCAGTATGTTTCCGTCAATTTTATTCCATCTTTATTTCGGATAATCAGCGATTCGGATAGTCGGAGTTCGGATAATTGGAGTTCTACTGTATATACGAGTATACAGCTTATTATCTCTTGTTTCGATGTGAAACCCCTAATAACACAATTGACAGTTCGTACACTGACATTTAAATTAGACACAATAATATGGCAATGTTGCCTGAGGGAAAAAATGGGAACTTCACCTCGTCGAGACTGTGAACGTGAAGCTCCTAGTATCCAGCACAATGTTTTAGAGCCTAATTTTGATTTATAAAGAAAATAAACTAAAGTTTTCCTTTTTGCATTCAGGATGAAGCAGTTGGGCGAATCGATGCTAACATTCAAGAGGCGGATATGAACGTGGAGGCAGCTCACGGACAGATACTGAAGTATTTTCAGAGCGTTAACGCGAACCGGGCCTTAATGCTCAAAATATTTGGGGTGCTAATTCTGTTCTTTTTATTTTTCGTAGTCTTTATCGCCTAATGAAGGTATTATAACAAAATAATATATTCAAATTATTATGTACATTTCCATTTTTGTTTTATAATTTTCACTTTTTATATTGTTCAATATGTGTGAAGATTATAAAGTATATACATGAAGTTTATGTTTCGGTCGTTTCATTATTATTGCATATACAAAAACAAAATGTTTTGCCTGTATTTATTACCACAATTAACCTTTCGGAAACCAGACATTCCACGCAATATTTTCGCAAAGTCCTCGAAAATTTGTTTGTAGAAGGTGTATGCAAGCATACTAATATGTAACGGTGGATTATTCAATGACAGGCTTTTACCGCAGTGGAGGGAGAAACAGAGCCGATAATTAAATAAATACAGATAACACGAAAAACGCCAATTGGCGTGTGTGGCCACCCAGGGCTTAAATGCAATGTCCCAGTCATCATGATGAATTCGGACTAATATATTGACATCTTATCATACCATATGATACGAGAGCTTCACAAGGTCTATTCTTCCGAGGGAATTTTTCAATAGGTTCTTCGAAAAAAGTGGAACAGTTTTTCACACAGAACCAAATTTTAAATGGCCCGGAAACTCCCCCAATCAAAAACATCTGGGCCATTTGCAGAAAACGGCTCTCCAAGATGCATTTTACAATGAAAACCAAGATACAGGGCCCGGTGGCATAGTGGCTAGGTCGCCTGATCTTACATTGTAAGGTCCCGGCACTGATTTTATATTATTACACTATAAAATCAATGGTCCCAGGTTTGATTCCCGGCTGGGTCATTATTTTCCGTTGGGATCAAATTAACGGAATTGCATTTTCAATTCTGTCGATCGAATGCAATAACAAGACACACACTTACAGACATCTTACACGCACACATACATATAACAGGTCATAGTAGGGTTGGTTGTAAGAGATTGTCATATGACAATAAACCCGCCCATTGTGACATTTCACAATAAAGAGTATAAAGAAACAAACAAACAAACAATGATCAATGCAGTAATTCAACCTGGTAAATTCTATGGCTACAAGAGTGAAAGGTGTTATCAACGCAAGACACATTGTATATTAAAACTAACAAACTATAACTACCAGTACTGTACTGTTTTTGTATGTTTATGTCCAATAAAGCTCTTTTCGAAGAAAAATACTCTGTTCCAATAAATTTGCACGGTAGGTACATATTGAGATGTCAACCACAACGGGCGAACCCGTCACCGCAGGACGTTTTAACGATTCATCGTTCTATCGACCGTGCAGTGAGCGTAGAAGACTTTGGACATTACAAATCCGACGTCTAGCTACGCCACAACCCGCAAGAGACCAACGCCTTTACCGCGAGATAGCCAGTAATGTTACCTGGCGGGCCAACACTCGCGCCCTTGCTTCCAATTGTGACCAGATTTCTCCGGTCCCTCGATTGGTTCCGAGTTCGAGGTCGCTTGCGCGGTCCTCTCCCTTACGAAGCGGTGAAACGGTGTGCACCGAATCTATCGCGGACCAAGGCGTCCTTTGCCCGACTCTGAACCGGGATCGGATGGCCAATGGTCATTTCAAGAGCAGTCGCCGTAAGGTAGGCAACCACCCCCACTCTATAGGAAACAATACAGTTCCCAGACTCCCCCGACTGTTAGTCGGAGAGCACAATCGATTGGCTCGGTGCGCAGACCGTCCAGGAGCGCCAGAGGTTTGATTCCCAGGGGAGACTGGTTGACCCAGTGTCCTACCCAGGTTCGCACCCCGTGCGTGGAGGCCGTCGGATGGGTGTTGACCCGTGAGTGTGACCGACCCTGAACACATGGGTCATCGTGGCCACCTCATCATGGGCCCGTTAGCTCCCCACGGTAGGTACAGTAAGCTATTTAAGATGCCCATTTTTTATTTTACATTTAAGCTGTCCACAAGTTATTTTTTTTTATTTTTATTTGTTGAGTGGGGCTTTTCTAAGGTCTTTATGAGCCTTGTAACACTGCGACCATTGCTGATCTATTGTGCTCGCCACCTACTATAGTTCTGCGCTAAGCCTCGTGTCATTTAAGAACCGCAGCAGGCTTTTGGCGCCAGATTGTTTTACCTCCTCAGGTTGGAGGTAGTGACCACCCAGGTGGTTGTATCTTTTACGCATCAGCGGGCCACACTCGCACATGAGGTGCTGGGGAGTTTCCTCTGCCCCTTGGCAGAACCTGCACATTTTTGTGTCTTTGAGCTTGAGGTTGAACATGTGTTTGTTCAGGCCACAATGCCCCGTGAGCGCCCTTACCAGTATGCGTAGATTGTTCCTATTTAGCGATAGGGCCTCACGGGCCGTCTTACGGTCGTAAGGCTTAATAAGCGCTTTGGAATGATTCAACCCTGGCGTGTTGTTCCAGTGGTTGACGGATTGTTCTAAACACATTTGTTTGAGCATTAGGTTTGCAAGGCTTTTTGGTACGCCACAGCAAGGTTCAGGGCCGTATCACGTTCCCTTTGCTCCCGTCCTAGCAAGTTCGTCGGCTTTTTCATTTCCCTCGATTCCTGCATGGCCGGGAACCCATCTTAGTATTACCCTGTTCTTTTCGCCCAGGGAATTCAGTAGTGATATGCAGTTTTGCACTAGCTTTGAATTAATGGTATTCGAGGCTAGTGCCATAAGAGCTGCTTTGCTGTCCGAGTGGATATAGATACGGTGGTTGGCGTAGTCCTTTTGGAGGTTGATATCCGCACATTCAATAATGGCGTAAACCTCCGCTTGGAATATGGAGGCGTATTTTCCCAAGTTTACACTTCTTTCGAAGTTTGGTCGCTCTCCATATATACCACAGCTTACGTCAAGTCCCGATTTGGACCCATCAGTATACCATTTAAGGCTACCGGCCTCCCATTGCAGTTGGCTTTTTAGCCAGTCGTCTCTGGGCGGCAGTTCCACTGTAAAAAGTTTTCCAAAGTTTAGGAGTGGGAGCATGGTGTCTGATACCATGTTGAGGGTTGGATTTTCACTGACTGAGTCAAGAACTGATCTTAGTGCTTGTGAGATCCAGTTTACCTTCTCTCGGGCAGATAGCCTGTACATGCTGGCTTTCGCCACCTGTTGCAAATGAATGTGTAGGGGCGGTAAGTTCAGCAGTGCATCTAGAGCTGCTCCAGGAGTGGAGGACATTGCGCCAGTTGTCATGAGGCACGCCGTCCTTTGGATATTGTTTAGTTTGGTAATCAGTTTTCTGGTTGGCTTTGTTGCACCATACCACCGAGGCGTACGAGATTATCGGCCTCACAATGGCAGTGTATAGCCAGTGGGAGATCTTGGGGTTAAGGCCCCAGTTTTTCCCCGCCAGTCTTCTGCTTATACCCAAAGCACTTTTAGCTTTTTGAATTGTTTTATCTAGGTGGCTGTTCCAGGTGAGTCTTTGGTCGAGCGTGACTCCCAGATACTTTACTTCCTTGGAGAAAGGAATCTGCCTGTGGTTTAAGATTGGCATTTTTAGTCCACCTAGTTGACGTTTGTTGGTAAATGGCACGAGGACGGTCTTATCGGCGTTGACCGATAATTCGTTCTCTCTGCACCAATTGCTAACGATTGTTAACGCTTTTTGCATTATGTGTGAGATCGTGTTTTGGCAGAAGCCCCGGACAATGACTACTAGGTCATCAGCATAGCCCTGTGTGTCTATCCTGGCCTCTGCCATCCTATGCAGGAGTTGATCTATTGCAAGAGTCCATAGTAGGGGCGAGAGTACGCCTCCCTGCGGGCAGCCTCTTGTAGTGGTGACTTCAAGGTTTGTTCCGTGAAGAGCTACCTTAGCCGTGCGGTTTGAGAGCATCGCTTTCACCCATCTGGTTGTGGTGTTGTCAACTTGTTTTGACTCTAGCCCCTTCACCAGTGATTTAATTGGGGTTTTGTCGAAGGCGCCCTCAATGTCTAAAAATGCGCATACTGCGATTTGTTTGTCTTCCAACGCCTTTTCCACTCTGTCTACTAGGTAGAGCAGAGCGGTTTCCGTGGATTTGCCTCTGCGGTAGGCGTGTTGGTTACAGCTGATAGGGTTGACCGTTAGGATTTTTTCCCTGATATGGCTATCCAGTATCTTTTCCATCGCTTTCAGTAGAAAGGATGTTAGGCTAATTGGCCTGAAGGACTCCACAAGTTAACCCCTAGAGCCCCGATTGGCCGATATCGGCCAAAACACGATTCAGTGTGACGGCCCCGTTTTAATTTTATTTTAATTTGTTTTATTTTATTGTTTTATTATGTTAATATGTTTTATTTTAATTATGGATACAGTGGTTTGGCAGCATTGATTTTAACACTATAAAATCAATGTTTGGCAGTAATTAATGTTTTGGTCAGACAGTGTCATAATTAAATTTTTGTAAGTACTAATTTTTACTAAAATTCTTTGGGGCATCAACTTGTCAATCAGCTGAGGGGTTAATTACTTTATACATTTTGAAAAATTGGTAGATTTTTAATCCAAATCGGTAGACGGCGCTAAAAATCAGTAAACCCACCAATAAAACAGTGCAACGGCGACCCTGGTGCGAGGAGCGGAGCGGTAAACGTTCTTTCTTTAACACGGTCTGACCCGCTTGGTCGACTTACAGTACCATCGGGTATGTGCAAACCAAACCACTACAAATAAAACAATTTATTCATAATCATTTATTTATTAATATGCAATACACAACAGTAAAATTATGACAGAAATTAGCAAATTCATTTGTGACGATAATTTGTATTTGTCAGCTGCATGGGAATAATCGGAATTTAAGTATTTTTGAAATGAAACATACACATGTAATCCAATATTTTAAAAAGACAGACGCTAAATAATCTAACAGAGAACAATCATTATTTTTGTCAATAACGAAGTCTGCGAGTGTGGATGGTCCTTATAACTGTATTTGTCATTATAAATTAGTATTAAAGCTAATAATTAAAAAAATATTATCAACGGTAGTAGTAGATTTGTCTTTAAACATTTCATAGGAATTCGTCACACCAATCTTTCAAGCATTGATAGCAATCGAGCGATTGCTTTGAGTTAGCGCTGCAAGTGTCTTTCAGCCATTCTTGAAACAGTTCCTGGTTTTTCTTTAACACCAAATACTGCCCCAGCACCACGTAAGCCTGAAAACAAAACGATTACAGGAAATTTTGAAACAAAAGCTAGGTTAGAATGCCGACACAAATATCGACTTAAATGGAAGCAGACAGCGTCCATCGTATATTTAAACGTACCTTATCGAAGCCTGCATTTTCTAGACGCTTCCCGAGTACGTCTCCGACGCCCGCTAAGTCTGTGACTGGTTTCTCCCCCATCGGCTCGGCGACGAAATTTCTATGCTTTTGCGAAGTTGTCGACATCGTTACGGCTTTCAGAACAAAGCAGGAGAAAGACTTAAAGGAAAGGAATTAAATAACTCGAAGACAGCGTACGAATATTGCGTATTCTTTGTTAAATCCCGAATTATTTTACCGCCAACGGAAACGCAAGCTTCGAAAAAATCTCAAATGTCATCTGCGTCGTGTCAGCTTTTTTGCTGTTTTGTAGCGTTGGATAGAAGGCTTTTGGCCAAAACGGATTTTTACTAAAGGCCGCTCTACACTTATTTCACGAATCGCGCGCGTAGCCGCGAAGAGGCGCGAACGCGTAGTGTGGAGCCCTTTCGCATATTCTTCGCGCCCTGTTGTCGGTTTTCTGTCCCGCGACAAAGGGACCGCGAAGCTCGAACTTAGTGCGATCGCGTAATAGACTCGTAATAGACTCCACAGTGGGCCCGATTGCGTTTCTTTGTGAACTAAAACTAAAATTAGTCCAAGCGAATGAGACAGAGCAATATGTTAGAGCGAAATATGAAACGAACGATCGTCGATTAATACTACCTGCCGAACTTATACCTACTCGTCCGAATAAATTCGAGCATATTTCGTGCGGTCTAAGATTTGACCTTGGCGCGCAGTTTTAATGCGAAAAAGTGACAACCGCTCAACTCACACTCCGCTCTAGCGTATTGCCCTGTCTCGTTCACACGGACTAATTTCCGATTTTAGTTCACGAAGAAACGCAATCGAGCCCACTAGTATCCACACTCGCGCGCCGCTTAGTTGATTGTCGGCAGCGTCGGTGGGTTTGTAGTCGTGTCTGCTCCTAATTAATATATTGCTGAGATTTCCTACAAAATTACCGTAAACTGATGAAAAAATTTTATCTGCAATTTCTTGAATACTACTAAACCGAACACGTTTTGTGGGATGCAAATCGTAAAGATTATAAGAAGAAATTTAAAAATTACGACGCGCGGGTGATTAGCGCCATGATGTAAACAAGACGTGAAAATAAAAAAAAATGAGTTCCTAGCTATCTAGTTACAGAAATTACAAAAGTAAAGTAAAAAAATCCTACTGGGAAAGACCCACTTGGTTTGCAAGGATGTTTTTTTTAGTCTGTAAATATTACAAGTATGTTTTACTTATGTATGTAAATATTACAAGTAGGTATATATGTATATATTTATATATAAATGAGAATAATATATGTATAATGCTATAGTATATGTTGTATGATATAATATATGAATGAAAAGTATTTTATAAACATGTAAAATATTACCATAGTTTTTAATTGCAGTATGAAATTACGTGCGCGTCTTATGCTAAAAGAAAAGAATCTTCCTTAATAAGAGCGTTAACCTAGTTGGGTAGTTTTAAGGACATAATTTTTAGCGTGTATGTGTTAGATCGACGTTAATCGATTTAAATAGAGCGATACATCCTTCCGCGTCTGCATCAAACTTGTTCGGGAGATTTTGGTAGAGTTACTGCGTAATAATTTTCTCACAACATCTCATGAGCTGTCGTGTATCCACAGCGTGAATCTAACCTTACTTTTGACGATTCAAGGACTGTCAAAAACTCGGCTATTATAGGGCGTTTACACTCTCGCGCGAGGCGCGAGGCGAGACGCAAAACCAAATCTGTAAACAAATGGAACAGAGGCAAAGCTTCTAACGAGCGTACAAAATGTTTACCTACTTGCTAGAAGCTTTGCCTCTGTTCCGTTTGTTTACTCACATGGTTTTGCGTCTCGCCTCGCGTCTCGCGCGAGAGTGTAAACGGCCCATAAGAAGATTTTATTACAGTGTTTTAGACAGTAACTCTTCAAAGATCTCCCAAACAATGTTAATGTAGACGCAGAAGAATATCTCGCTCTTTTTATCGATTGACATAGATGAGCCATTTAAACGCAATGTGACAATTCACAGTTTGTCAAAAATACGATAAAAGTCTGTCGCTCCGCTTCGAGAACAATCGTATATCGTGTCGTCGCTTCAGAATCCTAGCCCAATTATTTTTTAACCTTTGGGTTATTATTAAAAAAAGTAGGCAAAAAAACGTTGCGTTTTATCATCAGATTTGTTTTATAACAATATTTGTTTACAATATACTAGGCATTTTTTACACAGTAGAACCTATTCATTACCCTTTTTTGTATTTAGAATCGCAGGAACAATTTGACGTATAACATACGCTTTGTGGGTTTCAGGTTTTTTAATTATTTTTTTTATTGTTTTTGTACATGAACGTACGAGATTTTTGCGTTTTGTTGCGTTTGGGCGATAATATAGCGGACATATCACGTACGTTCGCACGGGAATTAATAAATACCTACTGATAATCTCAAAGGTATGGGTAGGGCAGTTAATTAGTGGGTGAATCAGTACGAGCAAATAAGCAACTTTTGATACATTTTTTTAGGAAAAACACAAAAATATTTTTTTTTCTTAAACGTGTCGGGGGGGGGGGGGGGAGGGGTCAAAATGTAGCGTGTTCACAATACTTTCCCTCTGCCGGGAAAGTAAAAACTAACTTAACCTACCGCCAAATAGGTGTTTATGATGGTTTAAAAAAACATAGCTTAGAAAGCTAGCCACGGGAATAAAACCTACGACGGCATGTTTTCAACCCTCGAAAATTTCTTTGTAGGTGTGTTAGTGTACGCATTCGTGGTTTATTCAATGAAGGCGACTTTTTTCGCATATAATTACATAATTGCATAAATACGGAGATCGGTCGCCCTCACGTTGTCGCAACGGTAAAACTATCAATCGGTGGTATTAGCATTCCAGCGGTTAACCTACTACCATATAGGTGTTTATGGATTGTTTTTTTAATAACCCAATCTACCGAGATATAGGTATTTGACGTTTCTTTAACCGGTCGAAAGCCACCCTTCGCGCGCAAAAAACTGCGTCGCAAATTTTTGGTCGATTTTGTAAATAAATACTAACAAAGTCGTTTAATTAATCGTTAGGTAGTAATTAATGTTGTTAGTCATGTATATAATATATTTTTATAATAATATATGGGGGCCGGCCGAAACGGTTAGGCGCGGATCTGTCAAACGACGCAAATTGCCTTTAGGCATTGTTGGCGTCCGTCGGGTTAACCCGTCGGACGCCAACAGTCGGCCGGCTCCCATACATATTATATAAATCTTTACTAATATTATAAAGAGGTAAAGTTTGTGACGTTGTAGGAAGTAATCTCTGGATCTACTGAACCGATTTTGACAATTCTTTTACCAATAGAAAGCCACGTTATTTGTGAGTGTCATAGGCTATATATTAATCCGAAAAATAAAAAGACTCTTTCGTGGTAGTCGGATTTGCAAAGTAAGTCGGAGAAAAGCGGTCGAACGAAAACGTTTCCAACTAACGCTGCCGATATATGATTAGGTTATTGAGAAAAGTTGTAGAACTTGATAATGCCTACAAAAAAGTCAGCGACAGCATATGTCTAACTTTTATATTTAAGTCACAAAAAATAGTATTTCATATTAAAAATTAATTTAAATCGTTTATTGTGATGTTTATTGGTCATATTATCAACAATTATGAATTCTTATCAAAATAAGTAAATTTATCGTCTCAAGTGTTTAAAACAAAAGACTTTTCCCTTTTACTGCATATAATTTCCCTTTTACTGCATAAATAGTTAAAGAGATAATACGCTCACAAATAAGACACTCACAAGAAGACACTCACAAATAACGGTATTATAGTCAAATTGGCATGCAAATACATACATACATATGCAGTAAAAATATAACCCTTCTTTTGGCAGTCAGGAAATAAATCATAGCACTCAGTACTAACCGAACCACACTCATAATTTCATCACAGGTAAAAAGTTTTACCGCCCAACGAAGTGGGCACGGGTGAGCTTGTATTATATAAATATATAATATACACGACTAACAAGATTAATTACTAGGTAACAAGAGGGAATTCATGAAAAAACGATATTTTCAGTATTTAATTACAAAATCGACCAAAAAGTTGCGGCGCAGATTTTTGCGCGCGAAGGCTGGCTTCCGAGCGGTTAAACGCCTATATCTCGCAAAGATTTTTACAAATTTGGAATCAGCGTGATGAATATAGCGAGGTAAGTTGAGGTAACATTAAACCATCTTCAATGTAGAAGAGTTTGCTAAACTGCATATTTTGTTGTCTGGGGACCATATTTTGTTTTTCGGTGAGGATCGCTTTGTTGTCAGGATGGGACTATATTTTGTTCGGGGAGGATCATATTTGTTCTCTTGTTGGAATTATTTGTTCTTCGGGTGGAATATTTTGTGACGAACTATTTGGTGGCCTGAGGGTAACTATAGATAATAAACTTTTTAAAAATTGGACTCAGCGATGGCGCACTTCCTCTAACACAAAGGGCAAGAGGTTCTCACTTATCCAGGGCGAAATCCCTTCGAAGCCATGGTACCACCACCAGCCATTTAGTCGGAAAGAGATTTCGATAATCTGCCGTATGAGGATCGGACATTGCTACACCCCATCGCACCTCCACCGTATTAATGTTCTCGTGTCTCCGCAATGCGATTGTGGATACGGGGATTGCAAACTGGACCATCTATTCTTTAACTGTCCCATCCTCAATAATTATCCGAGTTTTATCCCAGACCTTATAAAATATAACATCCAACTTCCTCTATGTGTTCTCCACTTGTTATCCCTTAAATCTCCCAAAATATATAAAGTAATATGTAAATTTATTTCCCTTAATAATATTTTTGTATAGTGTAATAGTATATTTCACACCCTTTCCTTGTTTGTATCATCCCCAATAGCCATGTTTTATGCTATATGTACCTACTTTTTTATAAATAAGTATCCCTTGTTTCAGTATTGTGCCGTCTTATTCATATAACAAACTAACTTAGATGACCTCCGAAAACGACTTGGCAGAAAAGCACCGACTATCGGTGATTGCCATAAAGTAACAACAAGAAGAAGAAGAACAGGGTAACTTTAGATCCAGACCTGCTGCTACAAGAACCACTGTTAGATTCATTACTGGGTACTAAATGTGATTGATTGTATTGCTGTAATGGCAATGATGGTGTTTCTTAGAGGCGGCTGATGAGCTGAACATTGAAGTTCTGAAATATGACTGCCACGAATCACCATAAGTTGGAATTGGAGTCCTTGAATGCGGCTGATGAGCAGGTTGAAGTTTTGAAATATAGTTGTGGCGAATCAGGGGAATAGGTGAATGTATTGAAACAGCGGCAAAACCATAATTCGATTCCTATATTCTTATATCTGCTTCAAAAAAAATATTTGCAGTTAAATGCATGTATGTTTTATGCTTATTTGCAACTTGTTCTTCAAATGTAATACTAGAGACCGTCTCGTTTCGTCTTGCCTGGTGCAGATTATACACTTCTTTATCTCGCTCATTCGACATAGTATTTTTGGTGAGTTTTAGTTCCATTATTGGCCATTTAAACAATATGCTCGTGCTCGGTGTAGGGTTATTTAAAATCCTGTTATCGTTATTTTTCTCTACTGATATGTCCAATGAATTATCCTGGAAAAACATGAAGGCAGGTTATGCTTCGCCATGCACTGCAGTTAACACTGATCTGTAAATACCTACTCAGGTTTGCTTCCAGCACTATTGGTCTGACCGCTTTTGCACTTACAGCCAGGGTTGTCAGATAAGTTTTAAAAAACCGGACAGTGCTTGGTTTGACAAGGCGTGTTTGTGTGTGTGTGTGGGGGGGGGGGGGGGTGAGTGAAGGAAGGAGATAATGTAGGTTGTAGATAATGAAGAAAATGAAGACGATTAAGGTTACATAGCTGGCACCTGAGAGTCTCTATATTTAAGAGTTCGCTATAGAGGGATTTTACAGAAAAGTGCACTAAGAGCAATTGCAGGAGTATCCCGTGACACGCACTGCGAACCATATTTTCTTATGTACAAAATACTGACTTTTACGTCTCAATATATTTTACAATGTCTACTATATGCTAAATCAAATATTAACGAACAAGAGGTAAACGGGAATATGCACTCCCACAATACACGCAGACGTGATGACGTTATCCTGCCTAAAGTACGCCTTACGCAGACACAAAAGTCCTTTGGATATTTGAGCTATAAGCTCTTTAACCAGCTACCACTCTCCACAAGAAAGATGGAAACAAAGGTGTTTAAAAGATTTATTAAACAAAAGCTACAATCCACACATGCTTTCTATAAGCTGGGTGATTTTTTTGAGCATGCCAATTCCTTCAAATGGGAATAACATTAATATGTAACTTTCAGGTACTCATTTTAGTTCTTATTGTTTAATAATAATATTATGAATTTAATATTTAATATGTAGACTACAATGTGTAATGTAACATACCTGATCATATACATACGTTGTTTTTTCCAATTTTGTTTTGATACTTCCTATTGTGTGATTATTTTTTGTATAAAGTGCTTGATGACTATTAATATTCTTATAATAATTATCTATTTTATATGTATACTCATGTACATGGATTCAGCTCTATTTTTTTAAAATTTTATTTGTCTGCCGTGTAAAGCCGACTTTAGTCAACGCTATTGTCGAATTAATATTTATGCTTTAATCGTTTTATATCTACATTTAAACTGACGAATTCTAATATGCGATAATTAGCTTTAATTCATAATTCATGCTTTTATTGTATATTCTGAATAAATAAATTGAATACTGAATACTGAATACTGAGACGATGCCGCTGCTAAAAACAGTCACTGAGCCATACCACTATGATCAGCCTCGTACTATATTTTTGGTATTTTATATCACCATTGAAGAATAGGAGCTGACGGAAGAATGCTTTGTTATTGCATGAAATTTGGATTAAATCAACAGGAACAAATAATTCTATAAAATGTTCATTTTTGGTCATATTGGTGTACTGCTAATTACGAATACATAATAATATCAATTAATGACGAACGCAGACTAATTTTAAGCCAAATATTATTCTGTCGACATTTTGTGAGGTAAGCCTCACTTTGTGCCTTAATTAAAGCAATCAATTGTTTCGTACAGTTTCCTATCGAAATAATACCTTTTCTGCAAGTAAATAACTTCACTCTTGTATACATACGTTTAGAGCATCTGGTGTGATTTTTTCTTGGATTCGAGTCGGCGCTATATAATATGTTGTCACCCCCTGTTCTCTATGGGGCGCGTCATACTAGGAAATAAAACGACAAGTACTAAAAGTGCTTACGACTTGATTTTATTTGGCTAATATTCCTTTACTTTTCAAATAAGGGAGTCGAATATTGGGTGGTCTCGCCTGGCTCATACATAGTGTAGCTCAAAAAGTTTTTATTACTTTAATTTTTAAAAGTTTCTTTGGCATGAAACAATTTTTACAACAATCTTTTCAAGTTACGTATGGGTACTAAAAATATTTTCAAATTCCGAACTTAACGGCAAATGAATGAACGTTCATTCACTAGCTTTTCTGCATTTTTGTGAACTAGTAATGGAACACTCAATTTTCTACTCATAACGTACAAAGATCAAAGTGAAATGAGTTTAATTAAACTACTGATCCATGGATTATTCAAAGAACTTTCAATGTAATTAAAGTCATGACTACAGTACAATGTCTCACCTCGTGTCGTAAATTCCAGCCCATAGATACGTATCGCATGATGAACACGTCAACTTTAGGCGAATGAAACATCTAAAGTGAGTGACAGGTAAAAGGAGTGTTGCCATATTAGAAACAAAAATGTTGCTACTGAACGAAAAATACCTAATATTATTCACTCGCCGTTTTCTTATTTTTCGGCATAATCGATGTTTAGTTCATTCATTGGGGTTCGTTCATTCACTGAAGATTACCCTAGTATTGGATAGAGGCTAGTCTTCGTCTAAATAATCCTCCTCATCAATCTCTACATTAGCATCAACAACCATTTACAGTGGTGACCTCGACGTGATCCTAGACGAGATCCACAAAAAATAGCAACGATTTAACTTAAAAAAGAAATAAGAACACGTCATTTTCAGTCATAATATTATTTTAATTTATCTATACTAATATTATAAAGAGGTAAAGTTTGTGAGGTTGTAGGGAGTACTCTCTGGATCTACTGAACCGATTTTGAAAATTCTTTTACCAATAGAAAGCTACGTTAGTTGTGAGTGTCATAGGCTATAATATTAATCCGAAAAATAAAAAGACTTTTTGGTGGTAGTCGGATTTGCAAGTCGGAGAAAAAACGGACGAATGAAAACGTTTCTTACGAACGCTGCCTTAACGATGAAAGATATATGATTGAGTTCTAAAGAAAAATAGTAGAGATTGATAATGCCTACAAAAAATTCAGCGACAGCATATGTCTAACTTTTATATTTAAGTCGCAAAAAGTAGTTTTTTTTATTTAAAAAAATAATTTAAATCGTTAGGTCATGTTTATTGGTCATATTATCAACAATTATGAATTCTTATCAAAATAAGTAAATTTATCGTCTCAAGTGTTTAAAACAAAAGACTTTTCCCTTTTACTGCATACAATTTCCTTTTTACTGCATACATGGTTAAAGAGACAATACGACCTTTATTTATTTAATTATTTAAGAATGAATTACTATAAAACATTGATTTGCTTACAAAAATAACAGGAACCGAATGGCAAAACCTTAACCTTTTGCTTATTTGATTCTGTTACCCAACTGGGACTAGCCCGTTCTAGGGTGGACAGGACTCTAATATTACAATCAAGTTTGCTTGATTGCTTGATTGCTTACAGATGTACAAGTTTTAGTAAAAAGCTAATAACACTAAATTGCCCTAAAATTTGGTCTTCAAAAAAAAGAGAATTAAAATAATAAAAATAATAATAAAAAATATTAAAAGATAATATAATAGATAAAATACAATTCCATTATATAATCGGCAATAATATAAAACTCGATTAAATAATATAAGTAAAATTATACGTTGTGAGATAAAAAAGAAACAGTCATTAATATTTTATATGGATTTAATATGAAAATATCTAGTCAAAAAAAGTACAATTCATTGTCAAAATAAAATATAACAACAAAGTCAAATAATTTTTGGTAGTTAGTTCAATGTTAAAATATATTCAACTTACATGTTTAAAAATATGTTTAAATTTATGCACCTAAGTTTTATTAAACTATTATTTCTAACATTTGATGTATGGTTAGTCTGTCATGATTCGATAACCATTTCTTTAATTTATTTTTGAATTTCCTAAATGTCAAATTCATTTTTATTTCCATATTGATCAGATTGTAAAATCTCGGCGCAATGAAAGAGTAATGTCCGTGTCCAAATGATGTTTTCATTCTGGGTATTATAAGGCTATTTTGTATAACTTGTCTCATTGGTCTTCGGTTCTGAATTATTCCTAAAATAGACTTAAGAGGGAAGTTTTAAAAAAAAGTTGCCTACATTCAAGGACATTAGCTTCTTTATAAAGATAGGTATGGAATAGGTATGGAAGGCATAGGTATGGAACCGGGACCGTATCTCGGGTTGGAACTGCTAAAAGACAATATATTTTGGTAACAAATAATAACATTCCATCTAATATAGTATACACAGAAGTTTTGAACAATTAAAATAAACATAATTTATTCAATCATAATCATTTCATTCACTCATTTAAAACCCGGTAATATAGCCAAATTGGCATGCAAATATATACATACATACATATGCAATAAAAATATAACCCTCCTTTTGGCAATGAGGAAATAAATCATAGCACTCAGTACTAACCGAACCACACTCATAATTTCATCACAAGTAAAAATGTTTACCGCCCAACGAAGTGGGCACGGGTCAGCAAGTTTATAATAAAACCCCAGTCAGTTAGTTATACTGGGCGTTCCTCCACAAGTCGACATCCAGTGTGCCTATTTTGCGTGTAACGGGGGTAGCGCTATTCCACCCACCCCAGCTCCTCGACGAAAGCCAGCAGGGCTTTCAGGTTTCCTGCCGCCTCGCGCAGGGTGCCTGGGGTCCCAAGGTGTTTTGTCCTGTATACTTCTACCTGTTTACAATCTAGCAGAATGTGTTTTGTGGTTTCTTCCGCCTCCATGCATGCTCTGCACATAGGGCTATTCGTTCCGCCCATTTTGAAGAGGTGTTTGTATAGTGTGTTGTGTCCTGTTATCAGTCCCACTAGTTTGCGTAGTTGGGGCCTTTTTGTCCTTACAAGTGTTTTGGTAAGTTTGTGGTTGTATTCCATTACTATTTCTTTGGTTTGTCTGCAGGTGTCTATCTCTTTCCAGTGTGTTTGATGTAGTTGTTTGTAGTGGTTGTCAAGTTGGTTGTTTATGTTAATAAAACCCCAATACAAAACGATAATTTATATAGAAAATTAATCCGTGATGGCAAATATATTTTGGTATATATGGACTTTGATTTTGCGAGAGCATAAATAGAATACATACATTTCATTGAAGAAAGAAAAGTCTATAAAGATACCGTCATCAACTTGGTAATGGTAAGAATTAAAGTTTAGAAGCCATGAGCATTATAAATAAAAGAAATTTGCTATATTTAACAGAAGTCAAATACCAATTCGACGAATAGATCGAATAGAAGAAATTGTCCCTTTCAGTGTTTAATAAATCGTGTACAAATGTGAAAACGTAAAGAGAAAATATTTGTGGAGCCATAGTCGCCAATAATATAGGATGAACTATAAATAATACTACGATAACAAAGGCCATCAAATTTACAAAATTTGCAGCTATCCTATTTTGGTAGATGTTTTTCAAATTTAAAAGCATTAATATATTTAGGCAGTGGCTGGTCACAGTAAATTTGATTACTTCTATTATAGAGTCACGAGAAACACTTTCTGGATCCGCCATCGTGTGCACGATATTGTTGATTCTTGTACTAAGTACTAGGGAGATAATGGGCCCATGATGAGGTGGCCACGATGACCCATGTGTTCAGGGTCGGTCACACTCACGGGTCAACACCCATCCCATGGCCTCCACGCATGGGGTGCGAACCTGGGTAGGACACTGGGTCAACCAGTCTCCCCTGGGAATCAAACCTCTGGCGCTCCTGGACGGTCTGCGCACCGAGCGGCGCAAGCCAATCGACTGTGCTCTCCGACTAACAGTCGGGGGAGTCTGGGAACTGTATTGTTTCCTATAGAGCGGGGGTGATTGTCTACCTTACGGCGACTGCTCTTGAAATGACCATTGGCCATCCGATCCCGGTTCAGAGTCGGGCAAAGGACGCCTTGGTCCGCGATAGATTCGGTGCACACCGTTTCACCGCTTCGTAAGGGAGAGGACCGCGCAAGCGACCTCGAAGTCGGAACCAATCGAGAGACCGGAGAAATCTGCTCACAATTGGAAGCAAGGGCGCGAGGGTCGGCCGGCCAGGTAACACTGGCTATCTCGCGGTAAGGCGTTGGCTTCTTGCGGGTTGTGACGTAGCTGGACGTTGGATTTGTTCTGTCCAAAGTCTTCTACGTTCACTGCAGGGCGACAGAACGAGAAAATCGTTAAAACGTCCTGTGGTGACGGGCTCGCCCGTTGTAGTTGACACCGCAAGTTGTACTAAGTACTCTGTAGTGACTCGAACAGTGTCCAAGAAAAGTGTTGTAAATCAGTAAATAGCCACAGCGTGCTAAAATTATAAAAGCCGAGTTCACTACTACTACGACGAAAATGATTTCATATTTCGGGCTTTTATTTATTGGTTCCAAACAAGAGAATTAAAATTTTAAATGTGAAACATGGGATTGTCTTTCCGGTTACCTTTATCGCAAAAACTTACCATCAAAAATGAATGCAGGGATATGGAGACCGTTATTTCGATCCCAAGGGTAGTTACGTATTACCCTTTAGTTAGTTAGTTAGTCTGGGCTTTTTCCCGCACTTGGCCTCTTGATTGGGCCGTTGTGCGTGGCTCATGTTTCTATTTATGTTACTCCAGCCAACCCAGGCTGTCCCAGAAGGTTAGCAGCCTGTTTGGGTTGCTACAGGCCTCCGGGACAGATGCTGGAGATTGTAGTATTCTTGCCCGTTGCTCTGCCACGCTCCTGCATTCCATGAGCACATGCTGTGGCGTTTCTTCTTCCTCCATGCATTCTCTGCATAGAGGGCTGTCTGTCACACCTATGGTAAACAGGTGTTTGTTTAGGGGACAGTGGCCTGTCATAGTACCGATGACTTTACGGATTTTGCCCCTTTTTAAGTATTACCGTATTACCCGTATAGAGCTATTAAAGCGAGCACCATTGTTACTATGGATATCAATTTGTTATATCGAATATTGTCACTCTATGCCTCTTTCTCTTCGTCTGATTTTTGTTGCTTGATTTCGGAGTTAGCTAAATCAATAAATTTCAACAGATATTTTCTGAAATATACGATCCACCAGAATTGCAGGATGCCCGTTAACGCATAGGACTTAATTATTAGTGTAAGGAAACAATCAAAAATACTCGTTCCGAATTTTGCGACAGCGAATGTTATAAAACCAATTAAAAGTTATGTCAAAATTATAAAGTAGAGCGCCATTTGAATAATGTTTTTTTATACTGAAATGTACAAATTAGTATTTCTTATTACTTCTTTAAGTGTTGTATTTAAAACCTGACCTGTCATCCATTTTCGATTAAATATATCTATACCGACTAATAATATTATAGGTATGCGATATGTTTTTTTTCTAATTACTTTAATTTTTAGTATTCTTTTGTGTAGCCAACGTAACAAATTATATTATAAACTTAAGCTATAGGTTAGCTGATAGACATTGCCGCAAGGCAATAAGCTCGCCTTTTTTATTTTAAAATAAAGAGTTTATTATTATTATTATATGTAATATAGTTGGTTATCCAGAGAACATTTCCCAAGAAGACGACGCCTAGCCATCTCGGCGAAAACTAGTAAGTATGAGAACCCTTTTCTATTGAAATATTCAAAGATTTATTTTTAATGGGCGCCGTATTTAATATGTCATTAAATTCTGTATGTAATTAATTTGTGGTTTTATTATATGTAATAAGTATTATACCAGAGAGAGAGAGAGAGGGGGGGGGGGGAGGGGGGGTGGTGCCGTATTCGTGAGGAGAACGATGCTCCACCAGAAAGTGGACACGCCGCAACAAGACAACAACTTGGGTTGTCAAATAAAGCGGGGCGAACCCGTCATCTCAGGAAGTTTTAACGATAATGATCGTTCTCTCTCCCGCGAAGTGAACGTAGATGATTAGAGACGATACAAATCTACCGTCGAGCTAAGCCAACATGCCCGTTAGAGGCCAACGCCTTGCAGCGAGGCACCGGGAAATGTAACCAGCGGGCAGCCTCGCCCCCTAAGCCTCTCAGCCTCCAGTTTTGGAAGAATATCTCCATATGGAATTCACCTACAGGATACCTTTGTCTTTTTGACTGGTTATAGGATCAAGGTCGCTTGCGCAGTACTCTCCCTTATGTAGCCGTGATACGGTGTCTACCGAATCCATTGCGGACCACGGCATCCTTGGCCTGACTCTTCACCCGGTATCGGGTAGCCGATTGGTCGTTTTAAGAGCAGTTGCCGTAAGGTTAACAACTACCCCCGCTCTATAGGGGACAACTAGGGTTGTCGACTACAGCGGGCGAGCCCGTCACCTCAGGAAGTTTTAACGATTAGTCGTTCTATCTCCCTGGAGTGAGCGAAGAAGACTTGAGAACAAAACAGTCCACCGTCTAGCTACGCCACAAGCCAGTAAGAGGCCAACGCCTTATCCGCGAGATAACCAGGTATGTTTCCCAGCGGACTTACACTCACGCCCTTACTTCCAATTGCGACCAGATTACTCCGGTCTCTCGACTGGTTACGAGTTCGAGGTCGCTTGCGCGGTCCTCATCCTTACGAAGCGGTGAAAAGGTGTAAACCGAATCTATCACGGACCACGGCGTCCTTTGCCCGGCTGTTCACCCGGGATCGGGTAGCCGATGGTCGTTTCAAGAGCAGTGGCCGTAAGGTTATATAATATTTTTTTATACTTTTTTTTTATATATAATATAAAAAATATAAAAAAAATAAAATAAAAATAAAAATAAATTTTATTTTATTTTCATTTAATGGCTGGCTGATAGCGAGCCCAGCAATGGTATATCTTCCTTTTAAAGAGTGGATATATTCTAATTTCAAATCGAACTTTCGGTATGTCATTCCGCATTTAAGAGACGATTCATTGTGATTTTTTTCATTGTTTTTGCTTTAATTTGTCTTTAATAAAGACATTTTATTTTGGTTTGCAAAAGGATACGCTTTGTTTATGAGATGTGGATGAAGGGCGATCGTTCGCTAGCGATAAAGGGATCCCATTAAACCTACATTGCACTGTCGAAAGTGGTGCTCATCCAGGAATACATCTCATTTAAAATAAGCATTTCCCAATCCAGTCCGGGAAAACCTACCAGCTATGTAAGTGGCTTTTATTATTTTTATTTTTTCATCAAAGTGTCATCCTTTACACCGAAAAATACACCGGAAATAAAACTTTAAACGTGGGAACTTGGAGATATATGGGTACTAGGAGCTTGCCAGGGGTGCGGACTAAACGTCCAACACTGAGTGTTCCATTATTAACTCATATCAAAACGAAATTAACATATTCATCGCATACGTCTACACACACACCCACACAATCCAACACACATACTCACACACACTCACCTCCCCACACAT
>OX155953.1:37251642-37266642 GCA_944548615.1 Micropterix aruncella | reverse complement strand
GTGTTTTTTCCCAATATTTGGAGAACCACCAAGGTGGTGATCGCTTTGGTCAAGGCCTACATAAGTAACGAAACATGTGTTCATCAAAATGTCATAGTTTTTTTAATTATTTAAAAAAATGTATTTACATTTTTTTTGAGAATTATAACTAAACCCGTAAAAACGGATAGTGTAACTATTTAAAGAATAGGAATATATGCATTATCAAAAAAAAAAAGAGGAAACTACTAGATTCGATCATTGTAATGCTAAATGTGATGTCATTGTAATTCTAAATGTGTGTAATACCGAAATAAATGGGTTTCACGCTTCTTTGAATGCCTATATCTCGCTTATTTATTGAGGCCGAATGAAGATTATTGAAGAGAATGCAGATTCGGAATCAGCGTGGTGAATATAGTCAGGTGACGTTAAAAATCAATAATGTAGAACAGTTTCCTATAATGCAGTAATACGGGGTCAAAAGATTATTTTTTTCGAGAACCTAGTATAACTCGAAAACTATGACATTTTGTTTAACATATGTTATGTTAATTAGGTAGGTCTTGGCCAAAGCTATCACCGCCTAAATTCTGTCGGTCCAGTTCTGGGACACCATGTATATATTTTTAAAAACACTTAAGCTACTGTCATATAACTGTTTATAATTCGTTTTTTAAAAATAAAATACAGGCGTTTGACGCTCTTAATTATAGCAGAGTAAAACATCTTTAATGTATAAGAGGTTTTTAAACTGCACATATAATTTAACCTACTGCCATATAGATGTTTGTGAATCTTTAAAAAAACTAACCTAACCTACCGCCATATAGGTATTCGACGCTTCTCGAAACGCATATGTCTCGCTTACTTATAGAGATATAGCAAAGATTCTTACAGATTCGGAATCAGTGGCATGAATATAGTCCGTTGATATTAAAACATATTAAAATTTAATGTAGAAGAGTTTACTAAACTGCATAAATACAAAAGTCTACTTCACATTTTGTTATACATATACAGAATTAGGTATATTGTTTATACCGAAAATGGTATGAAATATATATATATATATATATATATATATATATATATATATATATATATATATATATATATATATATATATATATATATATATATATATATATATATATATATATATATATATATATATATATATATATATATATATATATATATATATATATATATATATATATATATATATATATATGCACTTTAAAGCAATAGTCTGTTTCAAAATACACAAACTACTAAATTCGATAATTTTACGCTTCAAGATAACTTGCAAATTGCTTCAATAACGGTTGTCAAATTTCGGCATGTTGACAATATCAGGCACGTACCTACACTGAAACAACGCGCGCGGTAGGTACCCACCAAACTTGAATTTGTCTGTACAATGAAACGAAAATACGTCGGATTTTGGGGATTAAATCGCAACTATTTCCACCTCACCTCCCCCCCCCCCCCCTGATACGTTGACAAGGTACATAAGTCGCGGATTCCCCCTGATTCTCATTTTTGTCTCGATTTCATTATTTACTCAAAAAATTACGGGGGGACGCGTCTCCTGTATACGTCCCCTGCGTCCTCTGCGTCCCCTGCGTACTCTGGATACGTCCTTTTCACAATTATGACAAACTTCAAACGACTGTATATATCGTTAGTAAATGGGCCCTTGCTGAATTGGCCACGAAGACCCATTCTGTTCAGGGTTGGTCACACTCACGGGTCAACACCTATCCGACGGCCTCCACGCATGAAGTGCGAGCCTGGGTAGGACTCTGGCCTTATGGTCAGTTTCCCCTGGGAATCAAACTCTGCTCTTGAAATGACCTTTGGCCATCCGATCCCGGTTCAGAGTCGGGCAAAGGACGCCTTGGTCCGCGATAGATTCGGTGCACACCGTTTCACCGCTTCGTAAGGGAGAGGACCGCGCAAGCGACCTCGAACTCGTAACCATCCAGAGACCGGAGTAATCTGGCCACAATTGGAAGTAAGGGCGTGAGTGTCGGCCCGCCAGGTAACATTCCTGGCTATCTCGCGGTTAAAGCGTTGGCCTCTTACTGGCTCGTGACGTAGCTAGATGGTGGACTGTTTTGTCCCCAAGTCTTCTACGCTCACTCCAGGGAGATAGAACGACTAATCGTTAAAACTTCCTGAGGTGACGGGCTCGCCCGCTGTAGTCGATAACCCAAGTTGTATATATCGTTTATTTATACAGTCAGAACACATTGTCATGTTTTCACAGATTCGGAATCAGTCGTGTTACTTAAACAACTGCAATGCACACTATTCCCCTAAACTGTAATATACTATGTATAATGTAATTATTATCATTATTGCTGATTTTTTATAAATAATAATCAATTATACCTACTTTTCATCAAAATTTAACTAAATTAACTGATAGATTTCAACGCATGGTCGCCATCCAATCAAAACAAACAAAATCACACACTAAAAAAGAAGAAAACGAGTTTCTGTTAAAATTTATTTTGTTTTGATACATTTTGCGCAGGCGCCAGCTTATTGATTTCACAAAAAAACGTTAAAATTTGAAACAAAAAAAACATTTCTGTATTTTGAAAAAAACATAAAAACATGTGGTTGTACACACGATTTATCAGGAACGCATTCTCCTATTTAATTGGCAGTGTTTTATTAGACAGTTGGAAAGGTTTATTCGATTTAGATTGGGTCTCCTGTGTCATGCGAAAGAATATTAGAAGTATATAAAAAAAGTTTGCATTAAAAAACGAATATTATATTCTGTTTCTAATATTCCTTGTATCTTAACCTGAAGCATTGATTATATATAATATTAGATTGCTCAATTCCATAGAACATTTTGGCAATTCTCTAGCCGACGAAATGCGGGTGGCGCTGATAGCATTGACGGCGAAACTAATAGCAAACTATTTGGGCATCTACATTGATGATGCACGATAGCCATCTACATCTACATTGATAATGCATCTACATTGATGATGTGGCGCTGATAGCATTGCCGCGAAACTAATTGCAATCTATTTGGCCATCTACATTGATGATGCATGGTTTCTTATAAAGGACTGATTGATTATAAAAACTCAATAACCTAACCAACGATAACATTCAGTGCCATCTATCGCATTTTTATATAAGGTGATTACATCACTGAAATAATACGGAGAGATAGAATACCATCTATTAGTCTATCAGAACATAAAGTGATATCCATGTAAATAATATTAAAATAATAAAAACTATGATTTAAAAAATCGTTTGTTACTATATTATTATAATATTTCGAGATAGGCTACCGTATACCCGTGTTTAGAGCGCCATCTAAATGATATACCACAAACGCCGCCATATTAAACATAACAAAATATTATTCAATTTTTGGAAGTATGAGTGGTACCAACACATTGCGTTGTATAGTAAAATACTAGCTGCCAAATCGTAGTAAGGCATTGAGCAATGTAATACGCTATATAATGCCTGTCAGGTAGTTGTACTTACTGTTTTTTTGAGAAATGTATATAAAGTGTAATCTTTTTATAGGTAGTGCTATTACTACTTTTTACACGACTGCCTAACAAAAAGGGAGTATAATGTGTTCAGGGTTCATCTATGTATGTTTTCCGTTTCTTTATTCCACCATAACTTTTAAACGCTTGAACCGATTTAAAAGTGTGTGGTATTGTTAGAATTGTTATGTCATCCCGAGTGCCATAGGGTACCCTAACTGTCTAAATATCATGTAAATAGTTGTCTAAATGTCCAAATCTCAAATATATGTATCTATATGGATAAATACATAAACCACAAATATTTAATTAAAAAAACGTTTAAAAAAATGTAATAAATTTAGTATGATAATAACTTGTTAGATACCTTCGTTTTATTTCATTTGCTAATATATTGTATTAAATAAATATATATATAGCTTTATTATATTAAAAATAAAAACTGCACTTTGTCATTCTAGTCAACTTTTCAGTAGAGCAGATTGAATGTTGTTGGACACATTTTGTGCTCCATAATAATAATAATAACAATAATAATAAAACGCTTTAGGGTAAAAGTGGGATAGTTGCCCTATAAGGATAGACACCCCATACTTCAAAATTAAGACTTGCAAACATGATACGGTCGCAGCTAATACTTATAAGCAAAGTACAACCCCCTGCCCCTTTGGGCCGACATCTCGCCGCACGAGCACATTCGTCAGCTCGCTCCGCTGCACACCAGACCGTCAGATGTCCGGAAGCCGTACCCGCGCAGTCTGCTAGATTAGCGGACCACCAGCGCTGGTACTGCAGCACAGCAGTTGCCTCAGAAGATGCCATGTACACACTCCCGTATCATCCTATCACCATAAGACGACTGATCCGTCAGGTGTCCCTTTACGATACCTGCCACAGGGCGCGTAAGCCCTGTGAAGACCTAAATGAAAGCCGGGTCGATGGGCCCGGCTCACGAGAAGCCCCACCTAACAGAACGAATAGTGGAAGACGTCACGGGCCCATATCAGGGCTCGTCGACTGATATTTGACTGCCCCTCTAGTGTTTGAGCGGCAACCGCGAACATTGCACTTGTCGCTTGTTTAAAAATAAAGTTCGGCTACGGCTCCTGGGGCAACTATCCCACTTTTACCATATTCGTGAGAAAAGGCGAGCCTTTCGCCTGCAGGCAATATTTTAGAGCTAACCTAACCTATAAATAATTACGAATATTAATTATACTTCGACAAGAAATGCAGTTAAAATATATTTTATATACGTAATTATGGAGCACAAACAGTGTCCAACAACATTCAATCTGCTCTACTGAAAAATTTGACTAGACAGACATAGTGCAGTTTACCTCCGAGCAGGGTTGGAATTCGTAGTATAATTATAGTATTTGTACTATAATTTCTTGCCATGTACTATATACTATCGCAAGATCAAGATAGTATGCAAAAGTACTATAATTTCTTTATGCCTCTGCGGATCAATTTTACTATGATTTTCCCATAGGTACATTTTTTAAAGTTACATTGCATAAAAAGTGGTTCAGAATTCATACTGTCCAAAGATGACGTACCCAATTTAGAAGAATTGGCTGATATCGATGTTGTTTTACCATTATGATTATTTAAGTAATGACGACAAACCTAACTCGCAAATATTTTTTAAATTTAAATTTATATCAAAATGAATGTTTAAATAAGTGTACTAAATATTTTTGTAAAGTCCTATCCATTTGCCGTCCATAGACAGTAATTTTCTGAGAGCTTGATTCCAACGCTGCCTCCGAGGTACTGAATATTTGTAATGTTGTTTGTTTTCCCTAATTCCGAAAAATAGTACATTTTATGTAAATGCCACCGTCGTAATTTTGGGCCAAAAATACCGTCGCGGTCGTGAAAAGACCACATGTGGCCACGCTGTGTTACGGGCCGCGGCTTTCGCGGCGCGCCACCGCCGGGCCAGGCAGGCCACTTTCATACGCATGCCGCGCATTCCTCCGCGCCTTGCCGCACCCCCCGCGCCCCGCGCCCCCGCGCGCCCCGACGCCGACACCGCCGCATACCAGCCGGTAGAGACCTCCCGACGAAATACTCGCGATCCGTCATTCTCTACGCTTACAAACATCCCCTCAATCGCTGACGTTTTAGTTAACTCTTTACTGGGACATGATTTTAAACTACGTAATTGGGAACGTCGGTTTGTGGGACCGCTATTTTGAATTATTGATAATAAAACACTCTTCTAACACACAACATTTTATTAGAGTACCTACCAATATCAAAAGCCTGATATCTTATGAACTAGAAAGAGTTAGGTATAACAGTTATATATATTGTCTATCTTATAAGTAATACGTGTGTCGTATTCGGAGCACATTTTTTGCAGACCTTCATAGAACACCCTAAACATATACTGCCGTCGTAAATGAAAACACAGTAACTTCATTTACTGTATTTATACAAGTTTGGTTCTTTAAAATCACGAGTTGGAGTACTATAAGGCAAATTTTTCGGTTTGTCTGTCGATGGATAGTTACCGAGATACCTTAGATAAAAACACAGTATTTATTAAAAAATCAGAATATTTTAAATAAAAAACACAGTATATATAATGTTTTATGTTAAAATACAGTAACCTGTTATTTACTGCAATGTTTTTTAATACCTGTGAGCATTTAAGAAATATTTTTGTTTGGTTACAACACGGCTTCTTCAGATACTGTGGTTTTAGGTAAAATTTTGTTAAAAGGTAATTTATTAATATACGAATTAATCACAGTATCTCAATTACTGTGTTTAAGGTGCCTGCAGTTTTTTATTTATTTAAAAATATATATATATTTATTTTACATGGTTAAAACACAGTAATGGGTAAAATTTACCTATAACACAGTAACCACTCAGTTAGGGTGTTATAGCTTAAAAATATAAAATTTATCAAATTATTCTCCTAATTTAAAACACAATATCTAATTTAATTGATTAAACAATTATAATTTAATATATATTTTTATGCAGAATTGAAGTTCTTACTATTTTTTAACAAGATTAAAAGAAATACTCTATATTGATTACTTTGTTCATGAAAACAAGTACCTATTTAACAACTGAACTTTGACCGCGTTTCATGCATTTATAGCGTGTCTTGCGCTTTTTGGTGTATGATTTATTTATTTATTTAGGTAAGGTTACAGCATGAACTATAGTTAGATACATACTTCTTAAAAAACATGTTCTTATGAAAAAACTAAAATGAGGTAACTTTGTTGGAAGTAACTCCCCAATAAATGGCGCTGAAGCACATCAAGTTATATATCGTTGAACTGATCGCCATGTAAATTGGTATACATAGGTAGTTGAGCACGGATATAACACGGAGAACATCGGGTAATAAATACCACTAGTATACTATAATGAATGATATTCATATGAAAGAATGCGATCGGGTTTGCCTCTAGCGGGGACCGGTCGCGCGACGCACATACCTATCCTATACGCAACGAGCACAACCACTCACACATTCTCAGAGGTGCACTCACACACCTTACCGGCGTTGCTGCCTTCTGCCTGGCTGCTTCACCTCGACGACCGGAGATGAGCTGCAAGCAGTCGAGTCGAGTCGGCACGACCGCGACCGACCCGACGACTACCAAGCTCGGACTTTGATTGGACGTTTGATCAGTGACTGAAACCATCCAGCCATAGACAGGCAGAAGTCAATCGACCTTCTTGCTAGAGAAGAGTAGGAAATTTGAAAATCCTCCAAAATCTAAAAGTTCATATTCAACGATAATACATTGCGAAGGAACACATTATTATGCTGAACGGCATAAATAATTCAATAGTTTAAAAAACTCAATAGACACGTCAAACGAGCCCAAACTTGATGAGATTATTGTTAGCCATTGAGGTTCCTATGATCACCTCCCACCTCCATCATCATACAAGCTCAACGATACCATATTGCCAATCTGTATGTGAGACCTCGTATTATAATTTTACTATATTAATAAAAAAGTTATCTAAATGAGTCAACGCAGTATGCATAAAATAAATTAATAGTTAAAAAAAACACTAAAGACACGCTTTCGGGCTATGATACGATATTCACATACACACGGCTATGATACGATATTCCATCATGGAATGCCAGTGCCTATCTTCCGGCTTCATCATCAGACCTTGAAACCTGATCGTGGTCAAAGTTCATTCCAAGACTTTTCTAACAAGTCCAAACACAGCTATGATACGATGTTGCATCATGAAGGTCCAGTTCATATCTTCCAACTCCATCATCAGATCAGTTCGACAGTACCATATTATTATATTGTCATCAGAACTACATACAGCTGCCAATTTTCATGATGCTACTATCCTTAGAAGATGGTTAAATTAGTTACCGTAGATTCCATTACATAGTTAGTTACATACAGGTCGACCTAATAAAAGCGTGTTAAAAACATTAGCATTGCCATTTTTATTCTACCATTGATAGACAGATTCTGCTTAATGTAATATATTTTAAAATGTAAACTTTATTTTTCTAAAAGCTCCTTCTTTAAACTGGCCTTCTTCGAGGTCCTCAAAATATTTGATATTTTGAGGACCTCGAAGAATGTACGCTGTAAAATATTTATGAGGACGCTGTAAAATATTTACAGCTTTAATCAAAGCGAAACTTTTGATACAATAGAAGAGTGCGTAATCAGAGCCTTACAAAAGATACATGTTCTTAACAATTTTTAAACCAGTTATCTTAAAGATAAAAAGAGAATTTCAGCACGATCCCGTATCGATACAACTCGAATATTTGCATTCCAGCACAAACATAATTCATATCTTTTCTTATTTATCTCAGGTCCAAAACAAAACGCCTATCTAATCATGACATGAATTTCACAAATGGTTGAATAAAGCAATTATTACGAGTAGTAAAAATGCGAGTAAATATCATTATTAGGAGTAGTAAAGATGCGAATAAATAAACTGCAAAGAGTAATAAAAGAAGAAATCTCTTTTTTCCCACGATTAATAACAATTAGACTTTCGCTGGATTCATAAGAAAGTTCTTGCGGCGTGATTCAGCCTCATTGTACTGTTATTTATTTTATAAAATCCAAGTATGGATAGAAACAATAAGTAAAGCTGTTATCATAATAACAGCTTAAGTGCACTACTTTAAGTCTAAGCTGGTGTTTTATAAACATATTGACTATGCTACCGGAACAGCTCACAGATTCATCCAGCGAGTGTGTAAACTGTCTAGTGACGTAAAAGCCCTTAAGGGCTCTCTAGACGATCAAGCATGCTTGTCAAGCATAGCGTCCTGGGCTGGGAGGGGATCGTAAACCGCGGGAAATATATATATATATATATATATATATATATATATATATATATATATATATATATATATATATATATATATATATATATATATATATATATATATATATATATATATATATATATATATATATATATATATATATATATATATATATATATATATATATATATATATATATATATATATATATATATATATATATATATATATATATATATATATATATATATATATATATATATATATATATATATATATATATATATATATATATATATATATATATATATATATATATATATATATATATATATATATATATATATATATATATATATATATATATATATATATATATATATATATATATATATATATATATATATATATATATATATATATATATATATATATATATATATATATATATATATATATATATATATATATATATATATATATATATATATATATATATATATATATATATATATATATATATATATATATATATATATATATATATATATATATATATATATATATATATATATATATATATATATATATATATATATATATATATATATATATATATAATATTATATATATATATATATATATATTTTTTATATTTACGAAAAATGCCTACTTAATTGTGTAGTTTTATACCAGGGAATCAATCGTTCATCAATCAATTACGTCTAATTAACGTAACTCCCTGGTATAAACTACAAAATTAGGCATTTTTGGTAAATACACAAAAAAAATATTTGCATATTTCCTGCGGTTTACGATCCCCTCCCTGCCCGCGACGCTAAGCTTGTCAAGCATGCTTGATCTTTTAGAGAGCCCCTTAAGATTGTATACTTTACCTATGTCCAGAATTCGCAAATTAATCTAGATGCAAAATGTTCAGATTACTAAATTGATTAGTTTCTAAAGATTCTTATATCTCATTTCAAAATATTATTATTATTAGCGTTACTAAAATTTTGACAGTGGAATTGAATGACTGCAGATTGCAATAAGTTGAAATTGAAAGACGTTAGATTTCTTCCATTAGCACACTTGCTATACACAAATTTTATGTGACATCCTTGCTTTGATAAGTTCTATTGGCGTAACATTCCGATGACGCAATCGATACGTTGGTATTGTTTGCAAACCGGTTGTGGTTGTATAATTAACAGTATATTACTAATTTACCTTCCAATATTACATGTCTGAAGTGAAATTGCTAGTGTAAAATGCTTAGTTACAACTTTAGAACTACTGAGACGAATTCAATCGCTTATATTGTATGTATAGGGTACTTACCAAGGTATACGATTGCCCATTTTTACACATTTTGCACTTGGTAACTTTAACCCTGTATAGTTTCATGTGACATTTCTGTAACAAACTACTAATCCCCCTAAAATCCCCCTAAATAAGGCACTAAATTCATTTAGTTCATTTGAATCCGTCTAGCACTACTGTACCCTACCACTTAGTATCGAGTAAAAATCATAGATAGCGTAACTAAGCGACTTATGTGAGTTTAGATGTTGCGCGTTGATGAAAGTGATAAATTAGAACTAAGGCAGGTGTTGAATCACTGATAAAAAAAATAAAAAGTGTATACAATTGTGTGGTTTTCGTGGAAACCTGTAGGTAAGAATATATTTTTATCCATTCAAAATTTCGAAGCAAAAGATGGCAAGTTAGGATGTTTTAACATTTATTGGAACTGACTATGGCAAATTCCTGGTCAAACTATTATACCGAAGAGTAAGGAAGGCAAAATATCTCAACGGCAAACAAATGTCTTCAGCAGAATTTACACTTGAGATAGGCGAGACCTTATGCGAGCTTGGCCTGAAGCCTAACATCAAGAATCGAAGGTCTTTAGAAGACGAAATTCAAGCCAAAAAACATAAGGGCCCTGCGCAACATGTTCCTCCATTGGCAGTAAGGCAGGACCAGGTCGGTCATCGGCCGATTTGGGTTAAAAAAGGATACGTTGCAAGATTCCCAAGTGCACTGGCATTTCACAAACAATTTGCGAAAAATGCAGTGTAGTATTATGATATAATAAACAAAATAATTGTTTCAAATTTTTCCATACAACATAAATGTTTTTTTATACGTTCAACTCAATGTTACTGTAATGTTACATTCCCTTAAATGTCAAATAAATGATTAATAATAAATATTTTTGAATTTCTGAGAAATACGTGTTTTTTTATTTGCCTAACCCGAATCTGTCGCGGACCAAGGCGTCCTTTGCCCGACTCTGAACCGGGATCGGATGGCCAATGGTCATTTCAAGAGCAGTCGCCGTAAGGTAAACAACTACCCCCGCTCTATAGGAAACAATACAGTTCCCAGACTCCCCCGATTGTTAGTCGGAGAGCACAATCGATTGGCTTGCACCGCTCGGTGCGCAGACCGTCCAGGAGCGCCAGAGGATTGTTCCCAGGGGAGACCGGTTGACCCGGTGTCCTACCCAGGCTCGCACCCCATGCGTGGAGGCCATCGGATGGGTGTTGACCCGTGAGTGTGACCGACCCTGAAACAGAATGGGTCTTCGTGGCCAACTCAGCAAGGGCCCATTAGCTCCCATACACACAAACACACAAACACAGAAGTGCGGTCACAATACTTTCTCCCTATAGGGAAAGTAAAAGTACCTCGTTTTCAAAATAAAATACATTGATCGTGTTTCCCTGACCAAACCTAACCCTTCCATGACATTGTACAAAATCGTTTTTTTCTACCAAACTGGTGGTATTTTTCGTGGTTTGATATTATGGCCACACCGTTGGCGCCAGTGACAACGGCTGGCGCTGTGCGGCTAAACGAACTGGCCGAGAAATTTCGGGGTCACCTGGTTTCCGCTGTCGAAACTTAGCGCGAAACTTGGATTCCGAGCCCGTTTCCGAAGTGCGACGCGCCAATAAGCGAGGACCGGCGAGGAGAACGCATAATAACATTCTTTCGGGCGACAGGTGTTGAGTTGAATTGAGAGGAATTTAATTGGAAACGGCGACATCCAGGCGGCGCTGAAGCATTGTTCGGCGAAACTATATGCAATTTATTTTGGTTGAAATATCGGGAGGCCGCAGAAATCTGGCTGTAACTGGAAATAACTGGAAGGGAGCTAATGGGCCTTGTTGGAGTTGACCACGAAGACCTATTAGTTCAGGGTCGGTCACACTCACGGGTCAACACCCATTCGGCGGCCTCCACGCATGAAGTGCGAGCCCGGGCAGGACTCTGGCCTGAGGGCTAGTTTCCCTCAGGAGTCCCTAAACGGTTTGCGCACCGTGCGGCGTTCGGGGGAGTCTGTAAACAGTACTGTCTCCTATAGAGCAGGGGTAGTTGTTAACCTTACGGCGACTGCTTTTGAAACGCCCATCGGCTACCCGATACCGGGTGAACAGCCGAGCAAAGGATGGCGTGGTCCGCGATAGATTCGGTAGACACCGTTTCACCGCTACGTAAGGGAGAGGACCGCGCAAGCGACCTCGAACTCGTAACCAGTCGGGAGACCCGAGTGATCTGGTTGCAACTGGAAGTAAGGGCTCGAGTGTCGGCCCGCTGGGTAATATACCTGGCTATTTCGCGGAAAAGGCGTTGGTCTCTTACAGGCATGAGGCGGATCTTGACGGTGGACTGTTTTGTCCTAAGTCTTCTACGGGAGACAGAACGATCAAATTTCGTTAAAACTTCGGGTTCGCCCGTTGTAGTTGACAGCTCTAGTTGTAACTGGAAGTAAGGGCGCGAACACATTCATTAATTTTATATGCTTCTGAAACCATTGTTTTTACTGATAGATAAATATACTCCCCCATTTATAGAGATTGAAATTTATTAGATGAGGTGTATAATATGACATACTATTTTGTTTTTACTTTACGTTACACTTGAAGCAATCAAGTTTCAACTCACACTACTGGCTAATCGTTAAAAAATTGTCATCGCTCGCTTGTCATTCGATCTGTCGACGTAACACTTCAGGTAAACATTTACTAAATTGTGGTCAATTCAGGTTTTCAACTCGGGGAATGCGGAAAGAGGTGTAGTAGTATGACGCAACGACTTTGCCCTTCTACGTTATCGGCCGACGTATGAATGAATGATTATCCATTTTATAATAGAATGGAGAAAATTGAAAAAAGAAGCATACATTTAGTAGTTGCGACATTAAAATGAGCAAACATTATGCCAATGCATTGCAACCAGTCCGACTTGAGACTGGGATTGAAATACTAATGAGGGTCATTGAGCAAGAGCAAATAACCAAGTTATTTAACCCACGTAGCTGAGAACAGTTTTATTATACAAATATTTAATATATTAACATAGCTGAGATCATTTTTATAATTCTATATGTACGACAGACATTTCAAAAATATTGGACATTATAATATAATATGATGAGTTGTATAGCATATTTTATAGTTGACTTGTATATTACGAGTTGTATATTTTATATTATATTTATTTATTATTTTACATTAGAATACGAGGTAATTTGTTTTATTTTTACATTTGTTATATTAGTTATAAGCAAAATAAAGATTTTTTATTTTTAGATTTGTATATTGACATATTTAACCATCAGAATAGTCGATCCTTTTTTAAGGAGGTACGCGACAAGATGATTATCAGATCGGATTGAAATAGCATACACAAGCACTCACAAGCACATTCGCACTACAGATACACACACCCACACACACATACATACACGCACACACACATACAAACACACACATACACACACCCACACATACACGCTCTCCATCACACAAACACACACTAACATCCATACACTCGCACATAGTGATTTTAACTGTTACTTTTAAATTCTTTTTGATTTTCTTTATATTTTATTGTTTAGCATATTTTGTAATCCTTATATAGCAAATAATTTAAAACATCATTGGCTTTGTTACTGGTTATATTATGCTTATACGTATTTTTTTTATGCTGTATGTTTTTAACAAAAATAAAATAAAAAATAAAATATTTCTAATTTGACTATTTTACTTTAAAATATTTTTTGATAGGTACTGATTTAAATTTATTCAGTGACATTTACTTTTCTACTCCCAATTTTAAGTATTTAGTAGTTTTTAACCGCCCTACACTATACGAACGCACGTGATACGTGTGCGTCTGCTATATTATCATATCCAAAATTTTATAAAAAATATATACAAATTTATATAAAAGTGATATATAAAAACGCTTATACAAACCGTTATATATTTTATCTGGTATATTTTAAATCAGTATTATCATTGAGAAATGTAATAAAAAAACCAAGGATGTACCTACTTGTTGAATAATAATCCAAAGGTAAGGGGTTAATTATATAGTTTTTGCATTTTTATTCATTTGTGCATAAATGGCCAAATGATTATTACAATTTTTCAATATACTAATAATCATTTCATTGACGTACGGATATCTGCCATTTTTATAAACACAGCATTACAGCACACACAAAATTAAATGTCTACCTTAGAACAGGTCCTGGACTAGTTTTTGACCACTGGATTTTTGTCTATGACATTTTAATTGTATTTGTTGTCCATTTCACTGTAGATTATTGTGAATTAAAAATTAAGTTCAAAATAATAGGTTTTCTTAACCCTTTGCGTACATTTGACGACTGATACTCGTCATGTGCATGTTTTGACGTAGCATCAATTGACTAGTCTGACTCGTCATTTCATTTCAGTTATATGTGTCTTACGGATACGTCGCCCTTATTTTTACACGTTTAAAACCTATTATACAAATTAATATTATCACAGATTATCATTCGAAAGAAGTCTGGCTACTTTGCGTTTCTAGATGCGTATTGCGCGATCTATAAATTAAATAAAAATACAAAGTCTTTGCTCTCATTTTACCTATCTTTCTCCTGTTGATTTTTTTAACATGATAATCGATCCTATAATTCCATGAAAAACGCACTACTGGCTGATGTTCATAATAACTAAACCCTCGCCAGACTCTCCTGAAGTTTATCGCAGTGAGCGCTCAATACGTTTCGCTTCGACTTCTTTATTACATGACTGCCCAACAAAAAGGAGTGTAGCCTATTCAGAGTTCTCCGTGATGTTTTCCGTTTCTTTATTC
>OX155953.1:37214142-37246642 GCA_944548615.1 Micropterix aruncella | reverse complement strand
CCTCAGTCTTGTACGCTCACCTACTTAGTACGTTTTTGTAACCCTTCTGATCTGGCGACATTCAGGTGGCGCTGATAGCAGTGTCCGCCGAAACTATATGGCAATTTATTTGACCATCGATAATAACATTCAAAATTATTTAAAAAAAAACTAGGATTGATTAATTATAAAAACTTACTATTTACCCAACGATAACCAGTGGCGGCGCTAGACCACACTTGGACGTCGGCGAAATTAGGTTCGCGAGGCCTTTTTTATTTCCCAGTCAAAAAGAAAACGTTAGATTACATGAGCCGAATTATAGTGAAACTAATGTATGAGTAAGCGAGTTTTATTACTAATCAAACGATGTTAAAAATTATACAAATAGAAATTAAAATAGACGAACTTTTCGGCTTTTGGCCTCACTGAACTTTTTCAGGTTATGTCATAGCTAATACTAGCCGCTATTTCAGATTCAATTGATAGAATTGATAACGCAGATAGTCTCTCTTGGGTCATCGTGGTTCTCAACTAGGTCTTAATCAATTTTAACTTTGAGAAGCTTCTCTCAGCGGAAGCTTTTGCGAGGTCCCCTCAGGTGCGAGGCCGTCGGCGGTCGCCGACGTCGCCGACGCCTAGCGCCGCCACTGACGATAACAATAATAAAATTCAATTAAATATGCCATCTATTGCATTTTTATATAAGCTGATTACATAACTGAAGTAATACGGAGATATATGCCATGTATTAGTCTATTTTAACGCGTAGTTATTGTGTAGTGAAACTGTATACCAAATAAAAATTGGCATATTTATGTAAATAATATTAAAATAATATGATATATGCTTTAAACATTCGTTTGTTATTGTATTATTATTTTTAACACCGTGTTTAGAAGGCCGTTTATTGAGGTATCCTACTAATGTTATAAACGCGAAAGTTTGTATGTATGTATGGATGTTTGTTACTCTTTCGAGCAAAAACTACTGAATGGATTTTGATGAAACTGTACAATATGATAGCTTACACATAAGAATAACACCTAGGCTATAATTTATAAAGATATATGTAGTGTGAATTATCTAAAATATAACGATAACTGTCAAGTAAGTAGGAAAAAAATCTAAGAAATTGACATTTGAAATTTAAATTCTATCCTACTATCCTACTAATATTATAATCGCGAAAGTTTGTATGTATGTATGGATGTTTGTTACTCTTTCACGCAAAAACTACTGAATGGATTTTGATGAAACTGTACAATAATATAGCTTACACATCAGAATAACACATAGGCTATAATTTATAAAGATATGTGATTTTCTATCATCATTATCACAATTTTCTATCACCGCGCGGGTGAAACCGCTGGGCGCAGCTAGTTGAACATAAAAGAAGATTAATAATTATTTGGAAGTATGAGTGCCATCTACACATTGCGTTTCGTAGTAAAATCCTCGCTGCAAAAACGTAGTACCGCATTGAGCAATCTAAAACCAATTATGATCAATGGTGGTATCAAAAATCTTTCTTGTTTTGACATAATATTATACATGAATACATTTTTTTATTAAAATCTCGTTTGACACTGCGAAAACATACCTTGTAGCGCCACGTAAATTTGCATTCAAATGGATTGTCATATGTATGTATTTTTTTCTATTTACTGTATAATATATTGCCAGTTTACGGTCCATTTGTGTACACAATTTTTATGTTTGCGAATTCCTCGGATGCCATTGTGTTGTTGAGACGGGTTGCTTGATTTAAATTATATTAATAATATACCTATATGCAGGTTTAACCTACAAAATACTCGGTCTTATCATTGATTATATAGGTTATTAGGTTGCTCAGTGCCATACTATGTTTTGGCAGCTAGGATTTTACTACGAAATGCAACGTGTAGGTAGAGGCCACTCATAGTTCCAAACATTGATTAATCTTCTCGACCTGCAGTGAGCGTAGAAGACTTTGGACAAAACAATCCGACTTCTAGCTACGCCACAACCCGTTAGAGACCAACGCCTTACCGCGAGGAGCCACTTATGTTAACTGGCGGACGGCACTCGCTCCCTAACTACCAATTGTGACCAGATTTCTCCGGCCTCTCGATTGGTTCCGAGTTCGAGGTCGCTTGCGCGGTCCTCTCCCTTACGAAGCGGTGAAACGGTGAATACCGAATCTATCGCGGACCGTGGCGTCCTTTGCCCGCTTCACACCCGGGATCGGATGGCCAATGGTCATTTCAAGAGCAGTCGCCGTAAGGTACGCAACCACCCCCGCTCTATAGGAAACAATACAGCTTCCAGACTCCCCCGACTTTTAGTCGGAGTGTACAATCGATTGGCTTGCGCCGCACGGTGCGCAGACCGTCCAGGAGCGCCAGAGGTTTGATTCCCAGGGGAAACTGGTTCGCTGGCCAGAGTCCTACCCAGGTTCGCACCCCGTGCGTGAAGGCCGTCGGATGGGTGTTGACCCGTGAGTATGACCGACCCTGAACACATGGGTCTTCGTGGCCAACCCATCATGCGCCCGTTAGCTCCCCTTATGTTCAGTAGCCCAATAGACGGCGTTCTAAACAAGCCTATACGGTATCCTCATCTCTATAGATGGCATATCTATGGATGGTATCTAATAGACGGCCTTCTAAACTCTCCGTATTATTTCTGTGATTTAGTCAGCCTATATAAAAACGCGATAGATGTCACTAATAATTTAATGTTATTATTGTCAACATCCGTTAAATGGTGTGTTTTAATAACCAATCAGTCCTTTATAAAAAATCATTCGTTATGCATGTTATTATAGATGACCAAATAAATTGCTATTAGTTTCGTCGAATAATGCTTTCAGCGCCACCTGCATATCCCCGGCGCAGAAGAGTTACTAAATCGTACTATGACATTCTGGGCCCTGTTGCAGTTTGACCACTAATCCACCCATCCGACGGCCTCCTGCCTAAGAATCTGGCCTGCGGGCCAGTTACCCCTAGGAGTCAACCTTCGGGCGCTCCTGGACGGTTTGCGCACCGTGCGGCGTTAGCCAATCGATTGTGCATTCTGACCGGCAGCCGGGGGAGTTTGGAAACAGTACTGTCTCCTATAGCGGGTGGTAAATGTTTACCACACGGCAGCTGCTCTTGAAACGACCGATCGGCTACCCGATACCGGGTGAAGAGCCGGGCAAAGGATGCCGAGGTCCGCGATAGATTCGGTAGACACCGTATCACCGATTCGCAAGAGAGAGAAGACCGCGCAAGCAATCTCAATCCTGTAACCAGTCAGGAGGCAGGAGGTATCCTGAAGGTTCATTTCAGATGGAGATATCCTTCCAAACGTAGTCAGGGGGCGAGGCTGCCCGCTGGATACCTTTCCCGGTGCCTCGCCGTAAGGCGTTGGCCTCTGACGGGCAGGTGGCGTAAGTAGATTGACAGTGGATAGTTTTTCGTCCCAAGTCTTCTGCGCTCACCTCAAGGGAGACAGAACGATGTAATATCGTTAAAACTTCCTGGGGTGACGGGTTCGCCTGTTGTAGTTAACAGCTCTAGTTATGGGATTGACCAATCTAACAACCTATACGATGAATGATATTACTTTATTATTTCATATAAGTATACATTATTATTTATTTTATTTGTTTATTAAGCTATTGCATAGCTTTTATCGCGGGCCTAGGCCAGCGCGGCGACCGAATGAAGAAATTTCTTTACGAAAATTAATGATTTTAAACTGATAATTACATCTAAACGAGTACTGCTTACGATTCGAAAAAAATATATGTTAAACAAGAACATTTTCCTAATATTCTTAGCTTTAAATATTTTAGATTTTGTTTATATTACATAGTGTAATTAATTTGTGAAATTAGGTCTAACCGAACACAAAAACGACTACTACGTAAATACTATCTGGCGTATTATTATGAAACCTGCACCATTTTAAAGATAATTTAATTATCTATCTTTTTATCTACGTTTTTTTTCGAATAATCCGTTCTTTTTGCTTTATCGAATAAAAAATTCGTGCGCGGCGCTCTATCGGAAGACGTTTAAATTATTCCGAATCATTTGCTTTCGCAGCCGCAAATGATTCGGAATAATTTCAACGTTTTAGATAGAGCGCAGTTATCTCATATCAGAAAAAATTAAATAAATAAATAATTATAATTGCTTAAGTTGTTAAAAATGCTATGCAATAGCTTTACCGCGGCAGTCCCCGAGTGCCACACGTATTTTTATATATATATATATGTATATATATATTATATATTATATAGTTTATTTATATTGTATACTAAGTATACATTATTATTTATTTAGTATAATTCAGTCTATAGTAAAATTTGTCCTTTATTAGACAGATACCAGAAAGGGCAGGCAGCTTAATCTTTACTATTAGCCCAAATCTGTGTTTTGCGGACTGTGGATATGTTTATCGAGTCGTTTAATAAATTGACTAGCTGTTGTCCGCGGCTTCCCTTCGCGTAAAGTTTCTTCACGCACGCTTTTTATATCGTAGACATACGCGTCTTATTCCTCGCCACCCGCGCTGCCTTCCGCTGTAAGCTGACCTTGCTGGGCCAGCAGCCGCCGCCGGCTAGGTATTTCGGCGTGCTTGCACGCGTTAGTAATTTCATGATATCTTTATAACTATACCACCTAAAAACTTTCAGTAAATGGCTAATTTTATCTTTAATAACCACCCGCGGTAATGGATTAATTAATTTTGATAAGGATTCTTATTTTATTGCTAATGTCTTCAACAAACTCTTCCTACTTATTTTTCTTATTTTTTGAGACATAAAAGCAGTTATTGTAGCTTAAATATAAAAGTTGGATATATGCTGTCACTTACTTTTTTATATATCTCTCTGAGGTTGATGTGTTTGTCATATATTGTTTTCGCATATATCAAACCGTTTCGTCAGCGCACGCCGGTAAGGCAACGCACCAGCTCATTTTCTCCGACTTGATTTACAAATATCACGATTTCTTATTGAAAACCCAATATTTATCACAATAAAATATAGCAATAAAATATCACAATAAAATATAATATAATATCACAATATATCATCATATATCATATGCCAATATATCATAATCATGTCACATATCCCAATATATCATAATTTTATTAATATATAATATAATATCACAAATATAAATATCACAATAAAATATCACAATAAAATATACAAACTTAAAAACATCTATCTATCCATCTATCCATGCCATGATCGATGTAGTAGAATAAGTTGAAGCTTACTTAACATATATTGTGTATATATGTATGTATGTGTGTATATGTGTATTCTAATGTATTTAGTATTTCTATCTCCTATATAATATTGTAATTTTTATTAAATTTTTATTATTATATATATTTTTCTTATTATTATATATATTTTAAAATTATAATTTTTTTTATTATGTTTGGTTGATTCATCGACCCTCGTTTTAAATGTAATTATATAAATTGCTTGCCCTGGAACGGGTATATCCCAGTTGGGCAGCACTAGCCAGTGAATGAAAGAGGAAAGTTTTTGCCATTTGTTTTAATATTATACTTATTGTAAATGGTTACTGTGATAATTCCAATAAATACATAAATAAAAAAATACAAATTTACAAACTTAAAAACATTCATTATATTAGTATATATTTACACTGGTTGTACTTCTCATGTTTCGATCTGGTCTCCTCTGTCCCGTATATTTTTGAGCGAAGGCAGTCCTAGGATGTTAAACCAACATAACCTAACACCAATTTGTTTCCGCGATTTCAGACCAAAACTGAAGCAATGGCGAGGGCACACAGAGAAGAATACTACTATAGAAGCGAACAAAAAAAAGCAGCGATTGTCTGCTTGGAATGCCATTCGGTCCGCCTCTATTCAATTGATTCCGTCGTGGGCGTCGGTGTCTGTGACCGCGTGTATATAACCCTATATACACACATTACACACATATATATCTACATATATGTTATGTACATAATTGGCGATTCGCATACCGATGGCGTTGCATCCTACTATACATATAAAGGCATCGATTAGTGTCGGAATTCTTTCGGTTGCCTGTCTGCCTGACACATTATAGTTCGGCAGCCCAATATCAATTGTGGATAGTTGATTATTTATTTAATTAATTAGCGCATTTACAAACATTACATTATATTACATTTACGTCGTGTCCAATTGACGGCTAAAAACCGCTCTTGGACGTGTCAAAATATTTGTATAAGGTAGTAAGTCTCATGAGTACTCTAATATTTTCTTATTATGCAGTTATATATTTTAGGTTGTTAAAAATTTACCTATTAGATAAAAAATATTGTAGAAGAAACTTTGGAACCTACTTAAAGTTTTCATCGTAAAATCTTATTATAAAACAGAATTAAGGCTTATTAATTAAAATAGTTAATAATATTAATGGGTAACTATTAAAAGCCACTTATCACAATAACTAAAGAGTCAGTAATAAGTTAAATAAACAAAACAAAAGCCCAACAATAGAAATAGTCAATAATTCGACTACTTATCTACATAAGTACTAAAAACTATTCACAGCAACATGTTATGTAATCAGTAAAGTGTTAAATCAAACTAAAGCTAAATCATAAATTTAAAAGCACAAATAAAAGTACAAATATCATTATCATTTCACTTGGTGCAATATTTGTAAAGTCATAGCTCTCGAATTCGGTTAGCCCAAATCAAATAAAAACTAGATGAATTTTAATTCGGTTTTACATGTAGAATAATTTCATTTAAACAAAAATCTGTTAGATAAAAATGCCTTTTTAAAGACTTTCAAAATGTATGCGACCAGCCAAAACGGTTGCGCAACCAAGCGGACACCAGGTGAGTAACCCTCCATAGAGCCGTATGGAGGGTTACTCACCTTGGTGGCGGCGACTGGTTGCGCCACCATGATGCCCCGGTGGAATATGGCTCTTAAGCTAAGCGTATGCTGAGACGCGAGCGACACAGTTCCAGGAAGCGCAGGGCAGACCAGATGTTATAATGCATGAACGTCCTGAGAGCTGTGTACGCTGCGACGCAGGCACGTGACACGCAGACGTGTATCCTGCTCTGCGCCTCTTTGTAGTTTTCTGCCGGCACAGATTTCTGCGCGACGCGTGCACGTCGGGACGAGTTTTTAGCTAGAGCTTATAATATTGATGCAAAAATGACAAAAAATTTAATTGAATTTTAAAATTGTTTGTCAGCAAACTATCCAGAGTACAAAACTACGAAACACCTATTATTTATGTTAGTATCTATTCATATTTTTTTTACAAAATCACGAAAAAAATTGAGAACAGAATTATTCCCCCATTTTTTCTTTCCTTCCTGTATATTCAATATTATTTTTAAAGTAGGTAAATCAGATGGCATGATTTCTTTCGTGTGCCCGATAACTTTTTGCAAACTGCAATAGGCTCTAGGCCCATTTGCGTTAATTCTTTGCCTATTGACACATTTTGTGATAACGCCAATAAAATCATGGAATCAAATGGAATATCAGCGTGTTGTGTCGTTCGCAATCAAGGCATTTTCTAAAAGTCTGAGAGCTCGTTGCACATTTGTCCTTCATCGTCGTCGCATCATACCCGCTATGACGTAACGACAATGTAGTGGCGCAAATTGGTCGTTAATGGCCTGTATTCAAATAGGTAAACATTGATATAAACTATTGAGACAAGATTTGAAAAACTGAAAAACTGGAAAACAATTGTAGGAAAATTTACTTTCTCTCAACATTCGTTTTCTTTTCTTGGGCTCAATTATTAGAGTTGAATGATACTCCCCCCCCCCCCCTCTCCTCCAGACGATTAAGACCATTTCCAGATTGATGTCTGTGTGTTTGTGTGTCTGTGTGTGTTTGTGTGGCTGTGTGTATTCCTTAACGGTAGCGCCCAAACGCTTCATCCGATTGAGCTGAAATTCGGCATGCAGGCATCATTTGATCATGGAAACAGTTGAAAAGTGGCGCGCTAGTCATATTTCAATCTCGAACTATTGGGCTCAGAGAATTGAAATTCGATACACAGATCCGTCGTTGGGCCGAAGCCACATTTTGAAATTTTGCTTGGAACGTCTCTAATACAAGCGACGCAAATAATGTTGAAATCCGCCATTTTATTGCCATTTTATTACCACGGAAATACTACATTTGTAGTATTGTACTAAATTTGTAAAGGCGATATAATTATAATACGATATAACTGTCAATAAGATTCCAGAGAAAATGAAAAGCCTTGGAGAGGACCAATTTAAAAAGATAATTATAAATAATTTGGTAAGAAACCCAATTTATGGTATAAGAGAGTTTGAAAATTCCGAGTTTATTTTCCATGTTGATAATTAGCATAATATGTAAAATTTTAAACATTACAGAATTGTGATAGCTGACATTCTAATTCTCATATAATTTAGTATACATCTATTTATGTTTAAAAAATACGAAGCCATATTGCTGGATTGACAATAAAATTATTTTACGTTGATTATTCTACATAGAATTTGCATTTCTATTTTAATATATTATTCTCTCTTACTATTAAATGACATTAGTATATTTTGATTATTTGTAAGTAGGTAATATTGAATATAATATTACAGCTATGACAACTATCATGATCAGTGGCGGCCTTATATCATTTAAAAAGGTTTTTAAAATCTTCTTAAAAAGTTCAGTTCGGCTAGTCATCTCGCTCGCACACATGGGCTTGCAACGGGGCTTTCAAAATCAGTGGTCCTCTGATTCGAACCTGTGGCTTTCTACATACGACTTTTGTATTAACAAATAAGCCAGGCTTGCGTTATGAAAGTAGAATGCGAGCGTGTTCCGTATTTAGTTCCGTTTCATTTGAACAAATAGCAGATTTTTTATTGTATAATTTCAATTGATTTGTGGTTTTTATTGCCTGATAAACAATGGAGGAAATTGTCCCTTGTGGTGAGTTCTGCCTTAACTTAACAAATAAAGTGGCATTTCTTAAAGCCACGGCAGGTATGCGACTGCTGATAAGTTTATGTTAAATTCTGTTTAGCAGTAGCATGCCTTCTGTGTGATTTATTGAATCTACGACACAACAGTAAATTTCAAACTAAGGATTGAAGAGTAAAGAAGTACCACTTTTTTACTATTAAAAGTGTAAAAAACACAAAAAGGTATGCCAGGCTTGCCTCATTCAATAACCCTGGGCACGCCACTGATCATGATACTTATGTTTTTATTCATACATTTTTTTGCATTTAATTTTGTGACGCATCCAAGTGTAGGAATGCCTATCTACTGGAGTAGTTGATTGTATTGTATTGTATAAAAATGAATTGTATGATTCCCATGATTAAAATAATTATAAATACAGCTATTCATTTTTTGTAACTGTAGTCGTGTTTTTTATTCCTTTTAATATATTTAAACGTTTTTAAATTTTTACGATGCAAATTTTCTGTAAAAACGTTTATTGAAAATGGCAGATCCCCATTGATCCTCAGAAATTGTCCGCAACCAGGCCATAATATGCTTGTCGGCGCTTAAGCCACGCTTGCTCGCTTGCGCTTGCAACAAGCATTATACGTGACCGTACCCTATTGCGTAATAATTATAGCCATTTTATGCTTCTTCTGTTGCATACTCTGTCAACGCATGTCGCGTTCACGCAATCAAGACTGCATTCGACATTATTAATTTATATCGACAAACGCAACGCCGCGTCTGTGGCCGCATGCAGATTAGTCGAAGAGTTGTTTAGAATTAGTCGAGAGAACAAAATGTTGTTTAGGCGACAGCGGCGTTGACTCCAAGGAGAAATAGAAGATATTCTATGTTATCAATGGTTAAGGTAACAAGTAAATATATTAAAAAGAATAAAAAACACGACTGCCGTTACAGAAAGTGAAATATTGTATTTATAATTATTTTCATTATGTTTTTTTTTAATGAAATATTTGTGTTTTATGTATTTATTCATATAGATAGATGTATACTTCCCGTCCTAAATCAGACCTTTCATTTGGCACTAAACACGATATATTTATGTTAATTTATTGCCATTTGGAAAATCATACCTAGTTTTCCGTTTTTTTATTCCACCATAACTCTCCATTAAGAAGTATGTGGTATTGTTAGAATCGTAATGTCATCCCGATTGTCATAGGGTTTAACTTTCCAAATATCAAGTTGTCTAAATGACCTAATTTCACCAAAAATCTCAATTGTCAATAAATTAACATAAATATATCGTGTTTAGTGTCAAATGAATGGCCTGATTGAGTACATTCCGAAAATATATGTATCTATATGGATAGTTACATTAACTACAAGTATTTCATAAAAAAAACGTAATAAAAATAATAATAACAGTTTTTTTTTAATAATAATAATGCTTTATTTAAGAGAAAGTAGTATACAAATGATGTCTTAAAAACTGCCCAACTAGGTTAATGCCCGTACTAGGGTAGATTCTTTTCTTTTAAATTAAGATGCGAACGTAATTTTATACTACAATTAAAAACTATGGTAATATTGTACATGTTTATGTAATATTAAACATTATCCATAAATATATTATTCTCATTTATATATAAATATATACATTTACCTACTTGTATTATTTAGATACATTTGCATTTACATACACGTATTTATTAGTAATAGGTATATATAGTTCACTGTTTGTACGGTAGTTCACTGTTTATAACAGCAGTCGTGTTTTTATTCGTTTTAATATATTTACTTGTTATTAAAATAACTTATATCGGAATAGCCTGTGTTTTAAAAAAACTGTGATGGATAATTTTTTTACATGGTTTTTGTCGTTTTTTTACTATGCGACGACGTTTACGACGAAATAGGTACAATGTATAATCATATAGGATCATTTATTTTTTTTATTTTTTTAATTTTATATTTTATAAAATTATCCAATACAATACAATTGATTTTGCGAAGCAGATAAGATTGCATTTGTGTGGATTTTATCACCCCACTAGATTGTATATCTGTTCTGGGGTGATAGTATTTAGGACTTCACTTTAATCATAGTCACTTCACTTTCTTTCTTTTTTTTCACTTTCTATTAATTTTCTTATCGTATCATGCATTTGCTACAATTTCTAGTACACAGATCTTCGAAAATTGGCTATATTTGGCAATCTTACTAACGCGCCATCCCTCAGATCACCAAGTGACTCCTCGAATCTGCAAATATTTATTTTTTGTTTGTTGTGACATTTAATACTTTTCGGTAAACATTCGAAGCCAATTTTCAAAGACCTGTGCTCGGAAACTTCTAGACGTACGATACTAGTAGTAGTAGTAGTAGATAGAGTGGGGGGCTTGTTTTCAGCCCTTGATGTCACCTAGATCTGTAAGGTCTTTTGTAACTACCCACTATGTGGTTAGATCAGTAGTCAGCTAGTAGCCCGGTACTTCTTACCAGTACAAGTAGATCACTGACCTTCAAGTTGGGCAGATCGCTGGGTTCGAGAAAGGCTCGTCCCAGTAAACTGTGTCTTTTGGCGGCGAGCCCTGGACAGCGACCAACAATGTGTATGCTGTCTTAAGGTTCCTCGCCACATATTCGGCAGTCCTTGCTCTCGGTCAATCCAAGGTTGAATAGATGAGCTCTAAGGGTCGTGTGTCCGGTGAGGAGACCGATAGTGGTTCTAAGGTTCTTCTTGCTCATATCAAGTAGGGCCTTGGTTTTTTTCTGTAGTGGTTGCTCCATCATGGCTTTTGCCTGGCGACATCCCTGGCTCTGTTTCCAGGGAGCCCGATGTTCCTGCTCCAAGCACTCCCTGATGATTTTCTTACCTGTAGCGAAGGGGACCCCTACAACTGGCTCCACTGGGCAATCCAGTGTGCCCAGTTTTGCCAGTCTGTCGGCCTCTTCGTTGCCGGGTATGCCTTGGTGACCCAGTATCCATATTAGGGTGATTTTGTTGGATTTTCCCAATTTGTTGAGCTCCTGCATGCAGTCCCAGACCACAGAAGATTCTGTGGTGACGTACGATGCTAAGTTAAGACTCGGATTGCAGCTAATTTAATCTACTTGCAAAAAGAACGAATAACTTTTACTTCAGGACGCATACTTTAGAAGATATAAAGCAAAAAATCAAAACAAGTACAAAAAAATTGCTGTTGTTTTGGGCATTGTGCAGCTTGAATGGGTCTTTAGAAGCTGCAAAATTCTACCAACAAAATTTAAAAGCTTATACAGGTTCTAACAACATGATTAAACGAGTAAATAAAAAAAAATAAAAAAAACCCGACTACCGGTTTGTTTTTTTTAAATGAAATATCAGTGCTTAGCGTATTTATCCATACAGATACATATATTTTTTGGAATGTACCTTATCAGACCTTTCATTTGACACTAAACGCGATATATTTATGTTAATTTATTGGCATTTGGAGATTTTGACATTTAGACAATTATATACTTGATATTTGGACAGTTTAGGTACCCTATGATACTCGGGATGATGTACCAATTCTAATATTACCACACACTTCTAAATCGGCTCAAGCGTTTAAAAGTTATGGTGGAATAAAGAAACGCAAAACAGACATAAATCCTGAACACATAACACTACTTTTTTGTTGGGGAGTCGTGTAAAAATAGAATCACATGAATTTCTGCAAAGTCGAGGTGCTTTTCGTGAACAAATCGACTGATCTATATAACCTTTACATTGCATAGTAAATTAAAGCAGATACCTATAAGAGATCTGCCTGAGGATGCTACAATTTTGTCGTTCTGCTACTTACGAAAAATCCTCCACTACTTTAAAAATAACCTCCGTGGTTTACGGGCGGCCCCCATCGGGATGTCCAGGTGCGACGGTGCGTATCCCTCTATAAATGTATAGGTAGGTGGCTATATCTCGATTTGGGATCACTGTAATTGCAGAGTAACGTTTGTGGATGCCTGCTATGCGATATATGTATGTAGAGATAGGCGGCTGTAGGTAGTGGCGTGGCTGTAGAGTTGGTTCTCCTCGACATTGTGGCCAGACGCGTAAGTACGGAGGCAATTCACTCACGGGTTCAACCCTCGCGTGCATGCGACGGCACTATAATAAGATCGGTGACAAAACAAAACTAAAACAAGTAAATATTTTTAATAAAAAAAGAATAAAAAAACACGACTGCCATTACAGGAATGTGAACTGTTGTATTTAAAATTATTTTTATTAGGTTCTTTTATGAAATAGTTGTGTTTTTTTTATTTATCCATATAGATACATATATATTTCCGAAATGTACTCGATCAGACCTTCAATTTGACACTAAACACGATAAATTTATGTTAATTTATTGACATTTAGAAATTGGGACATTTAGTCAACTACTTACTATATCTTTGGACAGTTAAGGTAACGTATAACTCTTGGGATGACATAACAGTTCTATCAATACCACACACTTCTAAATCGGTTTAAGCGTTTAAAAGTTATGGTGGAATAAAGAAACGAAAATATACATAGATGAACCCTAAACACATTACACTTCTTTTTTGTTGGGCAGTCGTATAAAATTGACGGTATTTTCCGGTGGAGCTCAAAGAATTTATCATTGTCTATTAATTATAAAACATAATGCGGTTTGATTGGTTGTCGACTTTCAGCGTGTTTACGCAATATATTTATAATACGTTGCATAGAAACTTTTTGATTTTGATTTTCAAGATATTTTCCAACATTAAAGTTTCTGTTTTTAGTAACGATAAAACCGTAACACATCCAAAACACAAAAATATATTTTTGCTATACAAAATCTTGCCATGAAAGAGAAATTCCTGAGCTGTTAAAGTTAAACTATGTAAACGCCGTATTTTATGTCTTATTTGTAGGAAATCGTAAAGGAGTGACTGGATCCCACATTATATTGTCCTAAAAATAAATAAGATTATATTGACTTAATTATATTTTATTATAAATAATCCCGATATCTACCCCTTACGAAGAGATGTACATTCAAGGGATACCAGGAATAGAAACCTCATAAACTGTGCCTCAGCGAGGACAGAAATGTGTAAAAAGGGAGCTCAGTTCTGTTGTGTTAAATATTTTAACGCTATTCCACACAACATCAAATTAATGCAACAACCAGGATTCAAACAGACATTAAAGCACTGGCTCAAAAATAAATCCGTGAATGACTTTTTAAACGATAATGACAAAGAAATATTATAAAATTCTTATTATAGAAATGGTTGACTTTAAGATATCGCTATAGCGATAAGTCCGCCATTTGTGCATAAATTGTCTTTTTTATAAAACAAGGAACAAAAAGGTATCGTTAAAAAAGAAATTCGCTGCGAAAAAAAGAAATTCCGTGGTATCGCGACAATTTGCGAATCCAGCGACGGGTTAAGAGTGTAACAGGCCAATGAAATTTTATTCTTTACCCTGCGGTGCAGGGCCGCGAAGTGCACCGTGGCACAGATGAGGTAAGAGCCGTATAACCAATACACTAGATGAGTCACGCCTGTGAAGCGGGTCAAATGGCTCTTTCAGACTTAACTAACCTATGTACTCTCTAACTGTACCTACCTCAGTGGTCGAGTCGGTTTTGTATTATTTTTGACTAGCTGACCCGTGCCCACTTCGTTGGGCGGTAAAACTTTTTACATGTGATGAAATTATGAGTGTGGTTCGGTTAGTACTGAGTGCTATGATTTATTTCCTGACTGCCAAAAGAAGGGTTATATTTTTACTGCATATGTATTTGCATGCCAATTTGACTATAATACCGTTATCTGTGAGTGTCTTCTTGTGAGTGTCTTATTTGTGAGCGTATTATCTCTTTAACTATTTATGCAGTAAAAGGGAAATTATATGCAGTAATGGGGAAAAGTCATTTGTTTTAAACACTTTTCGTTCGACCGCTTATTTTCCGACTTACTTTGCAAATCCGACTACCACGAAAAAGTCTTTTCATTTTTCGGATTAATATATAGCGTATGACACTCACAAATCACGTGGCTTTCTACAGTAAAAGAATTTTTATAATCAGTTCATTAGATCCATAGATTACTTCCTACAACGTCACAAACTTTACCTCTTTATAATATTAGTATAGATTTGTGATACCTATTATATAAATTTTATTATCTCCTTAGTCAGACTTTATATATATCATTCTGATTTTCTGTTTTTGTATGTCGTATTTACCAAAAATCAATCAAAATCAAAAAAAATCTATTCAACGTGCATATATTGCGTACACATGATGAGCGTCAAAAGACAAAACGAGTACAATATATCTTATATTTTTTTTCCGAGGATTTTTTTGAGATCCCCTGAAAACGACCGCAAAGAAAATCAGATGGCCCTTATTTTGATACTATTATTGTCAAGCTACCATCATTTTTTTGAAGTCCGTTGGACACAATAAACAGAAAGAATAAAGCAAGAAAAAAGCGAAAAATAAGTAAATAACGGACAATAAAAAAATGTTTATAATACATAGCATTATGTATGAATTTAAAAAATTACTTCTACTAACATAACATTTTTAAATTTCAAGTTAGTCGTTAATCTTATTTTTAGTATGCCTGTTTACAAAGTAGGTATTTAATACGATGCTAAACTTCTTTTACTGGCAACTCCTGAGGAATTTTGTTGTAGAATAATAATATTAAATAGATACATTTTCCCATAAAAAATGTTCCGATTTTTTCAGTCGGAACATAGGATAATTAGGGACCGGTAGGGGACGTTACATTTCCTTTTCTTATGCTTCTTCCTAGGAGATTAGTGTTTGTATTGACGTGGAGCCTCATGGTTTTGAACATTAAAGCATTTTTTTACTACGTTGGTACCAATGGATACAAACTTGTGGGGCGCATAAAATACAACACTAATTAATTCGATATTCGGAACAACATGCCCAAAAAGTCCAAATCCTTATGCTCAAAATACCTTTATGCAAAGAATACTTATACAACGCGCTCTTTGGTGAAGTATTGAAATTTTATAAATTTATATAGATTTTTTCAGTCGGAACTTAGGATCATTAGGGACCGTTAGGGGACATTACATTTCCTTTCTTTATACTTCTTTCTACGAGATTAGTGTTTGTATTATCGTGGAGTCTCGTAGTTTTGAATATTAAAGCTTTTTTTACTACTTTGGTATCAATGGATACAAACTTGTGGGGTGCATAAAATACAACATTAATTAATTCGGTATTTGGAACAACATACCTACTCAAAACTTCCAAACCCTTATACTCAAAATGTCTTTATGCAAAGAATACTAATACAACGCGCTTTTTAGTATTGAAATAATATAAATTTTCAAGAGCAATATGATGCGAAATACCAACCTTTACTGACTAATGCAATCATTAAATGCGCTCACACACACACACAACCTCATCCATAGATCTCTTAATCGTAGACAAAAATCTAAATAAATGTAATACATACAAATGCATACAAAAATATACATACAAACACACGCATTCAACCATACATTTAGGTATATTTGCACCACTTTCAACACATGCTCACACGTGTTCATTCCTTATTGTTTGAATCGTTTCATTTGTTTACATATACTTAGCGCCTCATAGAAAACAATTCTATAGGAGAAACACTGAAGAAATTTGCACGCTAAAACATGGAACACTCCAGAACACTCTGAACACTCTGAACAAACCCACAGAACATTCTGTGGGTTTAAATATGAAACATCGTTTCCCAGTAAATTAATTTTCAAAATGTTGGGAGACGAGAAAGACCTTTCGCAGTAGTACGACGTAACGGATGGTTTAGCCATCATTGACAAAAAAAATATGGTTCTAAACATTTCATATTGCAAACCTTTAATTACATCCCAAGAACTTATTTTTTTTGCTAGCTACCGTACGTACAAGAATGCTTTATCTTTAATGTCGGTAGTGAGATCATGAACATGATCTAATTTTCACAGCTCCACAAAAATAATTTCATGATCGGACCCTCTTTCTGCGGGAGTTAGAAGGGTCCGAAAAGATTTTATATATTGCTTACTTCTGTTCTACTGAAATGGTTCAAATAAATAATGCATAATTCGGCGAAAGTCCGTTGGTCGGGACAAATCACGCCAGGGCCGCATCTGTTGTGAGCTCACACGGCTCTCCGATGAATCTGTGGTTGGACTGCGTTGCAGTATCCGAGAGTATCTTAGATCAAGAGCCAGCGCCAAAAAAATGCAAAAGTTTTCGCAAAGCTGATACTTTCAGATCAGACAGCATTTTGGCCATATGATACCAGGGTACTCATCCGGCCAGATTCCGGGACTCTTGGCGCTGGCCTACTATTAAATGTGTAATTTTAATTAACCCTACAAGCCCCGCGACTTCGATATCGAAGTCAACAGAACGCGTCCAGGAAAAGTGATTTGATTGGGTTTTTCGTGTCATTCCGTATTCAGTTGTATTTTATTTAAATGAACGATGATATTTGTATTATCGTGCATTTAAATAAAATATAACTGCATACGGAATGACACGAAAAACCCAATCAAATCACTTTTCCTCGACGCGTTCAGTTGACTTCGATATCGAAGTCGCGGGGCTTGTAATACCCCCAAAGTGTTTAAGGTAAAGCTGAAAATTCATCATTGGACAGTGGATGCAATTAAGAACTCGAAACATATAGTCAGACTGTGAAATGGAAGACTATCGCGGTTGTTTGACATTATAAATAAGATAAAAACGAATTTAGCGCTTGAAGTTTGTTCAGGGTTGGCAAAAACCCGGGTTTTATCAAAAAATATCTGCCCACTGGGTTATTTCGGTTTTTTTCGGAGATTTTCGGGCTTTTTTGGGGAATTTCGGGTTTTTTCGGAGTTAATGAGAATTTTAAATTAATATATTTTAATTTTACATTTAATTTTATTTTATTACCATTTTATTGCATTTTTTCTCCCAATCCAAATCTATTTACCTACTACTGAATAAAGTTGTAACACTACCATGAAGGGGATTCCTCCGAAAATCGTTATTGTCAGTTGTCGGGGAGATCCCCTTTATTTTCACAACAGGATAAGAGGTAACACTAACGACCGCTAGTGGCGCTGTTTCGGCGCGAAAGTATTGAGTAGTTAGTGCTGGCAGCGTTTCAGCGCGAAAGTATTGAGTAGTAGTGCAAACGATTTTAGAACTAAATAGTGTATATTTAAGTGTGTATAAGGGTCTTTGTCGCTTGAAGAGTATAGTAATAGTTTTGTAATAAATCAAGTTGAGTGTTCTACCCTTAGAGTATAAATATATTATGTATACTCTAAGGTTCTACCGTGTTTTTGCATCTGCTGCCTATCCACGTAACAATATTATCCATAAGTCATCATATAAATCATGCCAAAAGTAGTCGGCATTACACTTGTCCGGCCAGTTCTGTATCAATTGAAAGACTTCTCAACATTTGGAATGGTCTGGAGTAAATTACGGAACAGACTGGGTGTGTCACAAATACATTTTTTTTCTTTTTGATAATATATAATACAAATGCTATATCCGTTCATCGATTTAATTATTATAATCAAGTATTTCTTCAAAAACCCACATTCGTTAAAAACCCTCGGGTTTTTTCAGGTGTCTTTACCTAATTTAACGCAGTGGGTTTTTTCGGGTTGGGGAAAATCAAGCCAAACCTGAACACCCGACGTTTTGGCGATGTTGCAATCGCCGTTGTCTAGGGTAGACTCAGTCTAGCCTAGACAACGGCGGTTGAAACATCGCCAAAACGCTGTTTTATAATCAAACGCGTGGCGTCAGCATCTCTATACATGTCACGCATCAGTCTATGATGCATCGCAATATAATGGTCGCAATGGCGCAATATAACGCGTTCGATTATAAAGCAGTTTGACCATATGTTTCGAGTTCTTTATTGCACCTACTGTCTACTGATTAATTTTCAGCTTTTCCAAAACACTTTGTGGGTACTATTGGGGGTACACATTACAACTTTCCTAGTACTCCAGCGCCAGGTATCCCGAAATCTCGCCTGCTGACTCTACCCTGGCATTCTATGGCCAAAATTCTGTCTGATCTGAAAATATCAGATTTTCCAAAACCCTTGCACCTTTTTGTCGCTGGCTCTTGTACTATATCCGATGCTGTAAGCGCGGTAGCAGTCCTTCTGGGTCGGCGCGGGCGGCGCGGGGCGCGGGCGGCGGCCGCGAGGAATGCGGGCGACCTTCACGGCGAGCGGCCGCCGCCGCCCTCGCCCTGCCCTGCGCTGCCCTCCTCCCTGCACTTCCAGCCTCCATCGGATTCCAACCCGCATTTTTCCTGACCTCTGACATGATGAATGCATTCATTCCGTAGGACCGCAGATGCAAATGCAGTCTCCTTGGGAATTAATTCGGTCGGGAGAATTCAGATGTTTTCATAAACTCGTAACAGGCATAGCTTCAAATGTAGGCAGTTAGGTCGTCGAAGTAGCTCTGTGCTCGGCATGTCGTCGCTCTTTATGCGAGACGTCGTACATGCCAACAAGCAAACTTTTCAGGGCATGGGAAAACCTGAATAATTTCATTCATGGGATGTTAACCTGAATAACTTCAATCAAAACAAAAAAATATAGTTAAAAAAAAAAAACAATAAAAAACACGCTTTTATAAATGCACGTAAAAACCAAAAAAATGATACGATATTCCATCATGGAATGCCAGTGCCTATCTTCCGGCTTCATCATCATACCTTGGAACCTAATCGTGGTCAAAGTTCATTCCAAGACTTTTCTAATAAATCCAAACACAGCTATGATACGATGTTCCATCATGAAGTTCCAGTTCATATCTTCCGACTCCATCATCAGATCAGTTCGACAGTACCGTATTATTGTATTGTCATCAGAACTACGTACAGCTGCCAATTTTCATGACGCTACGATCCTTGGAAGATGGTTAAATTAGTTACCTTAGATTCCATTACATAGTTAGTTACATACAGGTCGACCTAATAAAAGCGTGTTAATAAATATAAAACATTTTAAAAAATCGGTTGTGTCTCACCAAGACTTTCCCGGCAAGCAGACAACCCCCCCCCCCCCCCCCCCAGCCAATCCCCCCTTCCCCGATAGTTATCGTGTCAAGGGATTCTCCTTCTTCTTAAAGTGACATCTCCTATCGGAGGTCGGCGGTTATTATAATTATCCACTCGGGCCCGTGATGTTGCGGCGCGGAACAACTCGGTGGTATTTGAGTTGAACCATTCAGCGATGGTTTGTAGCCAGTGGATTCTCTTTCGGCCAGGTATTCGGCGGCCTTTTATCAAGTGATTATAACCGCAAATATAGTATAGTATTTTTGTAGTATTACCGTGGTATTAAAATTGCAATTTTCAGAATTTTTACATCATTTGTGTCGCTTGTATAAGAGATTTTGCAACCAAATATTCACAATGCGGTTCCGGCCCAACGACGTATCTATGAACCGAAGTTTAAGTATCTAATTAAAAAATGACTAGCGCGCTCCCTGGTGGACCGATTTCAACCACAACTTTTCAGCTCTTGCCATAACAACCAAATGCGGTCAACCTTTATAATTTCAGTTAAATAGGATTAAGCGTATGGGCGCTACCGTGGAGGAATATTCACATACAGAAAAACAGTCACAGAAAAACAGACAAAACAGAAAACAGTCAAACATATATCTGGAAACCGTCTTAATCGTCTCAAGAAGGGTCGAAAGGGATATTCCCGTCTTCACCCCGACATATACTGTGTTATAAATCCAATTCATATACTGTGTGATAAATTCAATATGATCTCAGCCCTACAATGGCCCGGTGGCATAGTGGCTAGGTCGCCTGATCTTACATTGTAAGGTCCCGGGTTCGATTCCCGACTGGGTCACCATTTTCCGTTGGAATCAAATTAACGGAATTGCATTTTCAATTATGTCGATCGCATGCAATAACGAGACACACACTTACAGACATGTTACACGCACACTTACATATTACACGTCATAGTAGGGTTGGTTGTAAGAGATTGTCATATGACAATAAACCCGTCCGTTGTGTCACTTTCACAATAAACAGTGTAAACAAACAATGCATCTGTATACCATCCATCGGATTTCAACCCGCGTTTTTCCTCACCTCTGACATGATGAATGCATTCATTCATTCAATCAGGAGATTTCAGATGTGTTCATGAACTCCTAATCTTCATGACTTCAAATCTAGGCAGTCAGGTCTTCGAAATCGCTCTGTGTTCAGCATATCGTCGCTTCATATGTGGAACCTCATACATGCCAACAAGCAACGTTTTCATTGCATGGAAAAAGCTAAATAACTTCATTCATGAGATGTTTTACTTTCTCGGCAGAGGGAAAGTGTTGTGAACGCGTTAAAAAGAGATGAAGACGGATGTATACATTTTGACACCCTCTCCCCACCCCCCCTGAGATAAATAGCCGCTGGGAAGCAAATACTACCGATCGGTGGTTTTTCTGTTGTGACAATCGCGGGCTACCGGACTCTGTATTTATGCAATTATATGCGGTTAAAGTCATCTACATTTAATAAGCCACAGTTATATATTAGTATGCCTGCACTACCACCCCCTACAAACAAATTATCGAGGGTTGAAGACATGCCGTCGTTATTTTCATTCCTATTGCTAGCTCTCTAAGGGTTAAGACCATTTCCAGGCTGAGTTCTTTATGTGGCTCTGTATGGATATGTATTCACGATAGCGCCCAAACGCTTCATCCAATTGAGCTGAAATTTGGCATGCACGCGCCATTTGGTCATGGCAAGAGTTGAAAAGATTGTGTTTGAAATCGGTAGACCACACGAAGCGCTAGTCATACTTCAATCTCGAAATATTAGACTTAGAGACTTGAAATTTAGTACACAAATGCCTTGTTGGTACGAAGTCTTATTGTAAAATTTTGGTTAAAATATCTCATGTACAAGAGACAGAAATAATATTTAAAGTCCGCCATATATTAATTAAATAGAAAAGCTCTTAAAAGCGGCGACGCTTGCAATGCGCGGCTCATTCGAAATTCGAATTCGAAGGCTCGCGGCGACCTGCGTTTGCCGTTTGATTTTTAAATTGAATGAGATGACGCGCGTTTGAAATTAAAATTTTCATTGCGTTGCGTCGCATATTAGCAGGAATTTTCGCCGACCTTATTTATGAAATGAATATTCAGATGAAATAAGTCCCTGGCTACTTGCCGGGAAAGTCTCTGGGTGATACAACCGATTTTTTAGTTGTGTAAATAGGAGAAAATTTAAAATAAATAATACTTTACTGTACTAACAATTGGGGAGCCAATGGGCCACAGTGCAGTTGGGCCATTATGACCAATGGTCGGCCGAACACACAGGTCAACACCCATCCGGCAGCATCTAAGCAGATGTGCGAGCCCGGGTAGGTGTGCCTGCGAGCCAGTTCCCCTGGGAATCGTGCGTCGGGGCCTCCTGGTCAGCCAATCGAATGTGCATTCCGCCTGATGATAACCGGGAGTCTGGAAGCGGCTTTGTTTCCTACATAGCGGGGGTGGTTGTTAACCTTATGGCAACCACTCTTGAAACGACAAATCGGCTACCCGATACCGCCTGAAGATCCGGGCAAAGGACGCCGTGGTCCGCGATAGATTCGGCAGACACCGAATCACCGCTACACAAGGTAGAGGACCGCGCATGCGCCCTCGAACCCGTAACCAGTCGTAAGTAAGGACGCGAGTGTCTCGCGGTAAGGCGTTGGCTTCTTACGGGCGAGTGGCGTAACTAGACAACTTGGGTTGTCGACTACAGCGGGCGAGCCCGTCACCTCAGGAAGTTTTAACGATTAGTCGTATCTGTGAACCGAATCTCCCTGAAAGTGAACGTAGAAGACTTGGGGACAAAAAAAGTCCACCGTCTAGCTACGCCACAAGCCCGTAAGAGGCCAACGCCTTAACCGCGAGACAGCCAGGAATGTTACCTGGCGGGCCGACACTCACGCCCTTACTTCCAATTGTGACCAGATTACTCCGGTCTCTCGATTGGTTACGAGTTCGAGGTCGATTGCGCGGTCCTCTCCCTTACGAAGCGGTGAAACGGTGTATACCGAATCTATCGCGGACCACAGCGTCCTTTTCCCGGCTGTTCACCCAGGATCGGATGGCCGATGGTCATTTCAAGAGTAGTCGCCGTAAGGTCCGCAACCACCCCCACTCTATAGGAAACACTGTTTCGTAGTCGTCTACGCTCACCTCACAGGAGACAGAACGATCAAATATAGTTAAAACTTCCTGAGGTGACAGTTTCGCCGGTTGTAGTCGACAGCGCAAGTTGTACTAACAATTAACTTTTATGCAAATTGACAGACCGATCCGGAGCGATCCGATTTTTACACCAATAGCAATAAAAAACGCAAATTTGAAATTTTAGCGCGTACGACAATATCTGATAATATAATAATATCATTATAGATCGACGATATTCACAGTATATCAAATATAGGCTAATTAGAAGATATTAGGTTAATGTTATTATTCTATGTATGTTAAAATAATACGTTAATTTAACGGTTATTAGCGATATTAATATAGGCTTAATTACCATTTATTATTGTCATAACATTGCAAAATTAAATAATCGAGATTCAATATTCATGAGTTGCAACAGATTTTTCGTGAACTTTTATTAAAGCGACTTCACATTCTATCAAGGATAGAATTATTAGATTATGAGAGAGACTTTCCCAGCAAGTAGCCAGGGACATATTCATTTCATAAATAAAGTCGATGATCATTTGGCGAAAATTCCTGTTGATATTCGACTCAATGCGATGAAAATTTGAATTTTGAACGTTAAAAGTCATTTCATTCAGTTTAAAAATCGAATTCCAAACGCGGGTCGCCGTGAGCCTTCGAATTTGAATTTTGAACGATCCACGCATCGCTAGCGTCGACGCTTTTAACCGCTCGAAACCGTCGATTTATATATTTTTAAATTATTATTTTTTTTATTGTGTTTGGTTGGTTCATCGACCCTCGTTTTTAATGTAAAAATATAAATTTCTTGCCCTGGAACGGGTATATCCCAGTTGGGCAGCACTAGCCAGTGAATAAAAGAGGAAAGTTTATGCCATTTGTTTTAATATTATACTTGTTGTAAATGGTTAATTTGATAATTCCAATAAAAATAAATAAATAAATAAAAATAAGTAAATACTCACAATATAGTTTTTTCATGAATTCTCTTTTGTTACCTAGTATTATATATTTATATAATATATATGGGGGGCGGTCAAAACGGTTACCCGCGGATCTGTCAAACGACGCAAAATGCCTATAGGCACTGTTGGCGTCCGACGGGTTAATGGCCTTACTATTTAATTAATGTATGGCCGACTTTAAATATTATTTGTATCGCTTGTATATGAGATATTTACAATGTGATTTCGGCCCAACAAGGCACCTGTGTACCGAATTTCAAGTAACTCTAGTAAGTAATATTTCGAGATTGAAATATGACTAACGCGCCCTCTGGTGGACCGATTTTAACTACAATTTTGTCAACTCTTGCCATGACCGAATGATGCCTGCATGCCATATTTCAACTTAATCGGATGAAGCGCTTAGGCGCTATCGTGGAGGAATACACACACACACTCACACACAGACTCACAGGCAGACTTCAGCATGGAAATGGTCTTAATCGGCTTTGGGTGAGGGTGGGCGGGGGTAGCGGGGGGAGGAGGGGGGGTTCCAAAATGTATACATATATCCGTCTTCATCTCGAATTATTATTTTTAACGCGTTCACGATACCCTCTCACCGGGAAACTGACATGGAGTAAACGTAAGGCCTTTTGCGGACAATGCAATACACAGTCAAGCTACGTCAAGCTAGCTCAAGCTAGTCAAGCTAGCTCATAAGAATACCGCGAGGCACTGGGAAGAGGCGGGACAGGCGGGCCGACCTCGTTCCCTTACTACCAGATTAGGACTGTTTTCTTCATCCTCCAGTCTGATCACAGATTCGAGGTCACTTGCACGGGCTCTACCTGATGTTAGCGGTGATTTAAATGCGCCCTTTCCCCGCCAATATGATGGCCTTTATGTTTATACTCTTTGTGAAAATGTCACAATGGGCGGGTTTATTGTCATATGACAATCTCTTACAATCAACCCTACTATGACGTGTTATATGTATGTGTGCGTGTAACATGTCTAAGTGTGTGTCTTGTTATTGCATTCAATCGACAGAATTGAAAATGCAATTCCGTTAATTTGATCCCAACGGAAACCTATTTGGACCCTGCTGAACCCGAAAATGCTGTTGCCCAAGCAAAATCCTGACTGGAAGTGAGATATCCAAGATGGCGGCCAATATGGCGCCGAAACCCGAAACCGGCGCTGTATAGTCTCCCATTGATAGATATAGGAACGCGTCAAACATGTTTAGTTGTATGTTTTAGAGCACCTATGGCGAATTTAAAAATACACTGTGCTGAAACATTGGTTAGGTTTTTTTTCAAGACGGCGATCAAGATGCTGCCAGCACACTAATAATCCTCTTTGTCCTAAAACCGAGCATGACACACAATTATCCTCGTTATATGTTTTTATACATGAGGATTTCAAAAATCTACCTTAAAACAACGTATGAATGAACTAAACTTTAATTCAAATCTATTCGAATATGAAACAAACATGTTTTGTTGGCAAGGAAACTTACAGGAACTAAAAAATATTACTTTGTTTTTCCAGAATTAGGGCAGGTATATTTGCAGAGAGTACAGAGTTTTAAGCATGGGACGTTTTGCTTTCCTGCAACCACAGTTCTTTGAGTTACAGTTTACAGCGCCAATTTCGGGTTTCGGCGCCATATTGACCGCCATCTTGGATACCTCACTTCCGGTCAGGCCTTCTGTCGCCTCCACACGTTGGCGAACGTTCGTGTCCCAAGTGGGTGTAAACAACTATTAGGAAACATATATGAAAAACTCCTATAGCAGATATGCCAACGTCCCCGTACCAAATATGAGCTGTGGTTGTCAGCCTGCGAGCCGCGCTTGCGCACTCTGCGCACCCCTTCTAATTTTGACGTAATTTTGACAGATCCGAGCTGTCAGCTGTCTGTCTTTTTGTCTTTGAAAATCTGCATATTATACTTAACATATATTGTGTTTATATGTATGTATGTGTGGATATGTGTATTCTAATGTATTTAGTATTTCTATTTCCTATATAATATTGTATTTTTATGAAATTTTTATTAGTAGGTACCTATATATATTTATTATTATTATATATATTTTTTATTTATTATTATTGTGTTTAGTTGGTTCATCGACCATCATTTTAAATGTAAAAATATAAATTGCTTGCCCTGGAACGGGTATATCCCAGTTGGGCAGCACTAGCCAGTGAATGAAAGAGGAAAGTTTTTGCCATTTGTTTTAATATTATACTTATTGTAAATGGTTAATTTGATAATTCCATTAAATAAATAAATAAATAACATACGTCACCTAATCTGTAACCGAATATTCGCCAACGTGCGGAGGCGGCATTCGCTTGTGCGACCGGCATTTTTGGATTCAGCAGGGTCAAACTAGGAAGAAAAGACCTATTGCCCAAAAGTGACATGTTTTGCTTCTAAAAGTAAAACGAAGAATGGAAAAAATATATATTTTCATACTAAAATTGTTGGTGTTACATTTCCTTCTGTAGAACGGCAGCTTCGTAGATAAGGATCTAATATAAAAACTGTAATTTTCTCGAACAATTTATCTGCATCCGTCTAGTCGGCGCTGTGTCCTCATTGCATACCTGTAATAAACTGAGTGGGCAGACCGATTATAGTTTTTACCATCAGGCATGAAAATACCAATGTCAGTGGCGTAATTTATCTAGATAACTAGTTATACATGCCGATGAGACACGCTATTAACCCGGTAGAGTCGTAATAACGCTTCTTCTTAAAACGCTTCTCATTTCAGGATTTACAGGTGAGTTTTAATTAGCCGGCATCCTTCACGGGGGTGAATCAGTACGAGCTACTGAGTAACTTTTAATAAAAAATTGTGGAAAACTAAAAAAAAAAAAAGTTTTTTTTTTTTTTAAATTTGAAAAGAATTGTTTTTCTGAAAAATAGTGTATAAAGCGCTGAGCACGAGTGGTAGGTAAAATATCGCTAATAATGCTTATAAGCGATATTTTTCCAACTGATAGGATATTACCTCTATGTTATTTTTCTCTATTTACTGATTATCATTGCAATTATAATTTTATATTGATTTTATTAATAATATTATTTTAATAATATTTTAACTGGATATATTTTGATTTCTTTATTACTTTTTTTATTTTTCAACATGGATTTGAATTAGGTATCAGATATCATTAAAATAACTCTTGAAATTTATACTACGTGTTTATTAGAGTTACTAGATTTACTTTATTTTTTTTTAATTTTTACTTTTTCCTTTTCTCATTAATAGTACTTTAATAGGTGTGCGCACAATATAAAACGTACACGTGACCTAGTCGAGTCTACCTTGGAACGGGCTTCGGCCTAGTTGGGCAGACTTTGTGAATAATGTTTTTGGAAAATTACTTATGAAAATAAATTTATTCTTATTCTTATTCTTATTCTGTTAGATGGCGCAGCGAGCTTAAACGCCTGCTAAATTTTTATTTGACATACGTTTGCCATCATTAAGTTTAGTTTGCTTCCGTACTTTAAATTTTCAACTTTAAAAAAATATTTAAAAAAAAACACAAAAAAAAAATGATTGTTCAAAAAAAAATGTATAAGTTGCTTAGTAGCTCGTACTGAGAATGCCGGTTAATTAAAACTCTATAATTAATTAATTAATTAAACGCTTTATTTGCTTTAACAAAACGGCGAGCTTATTGCCTAAAAGCAATATCTTACAGCTAACCTTAACCTAGTGGAATAACATGTTATGCGGTAAAAATAAACTAATAAATTAAATTTTAATCATTTAAATTCAGCAGGGAAACAACAATAAATTTAAGAAAAAGTCTCTATATACTGCAAAGTCGTCACAATTTTATGAAACGTTTACCTCAAGATAAATTGTTTCATTAGCATTGAAAACATTGAAATACCGATACCAAAAAGACATATTTTTGCAATAATCTTGTTTATTAAGGAAGTAGAGCAATTAACAAAAAACGTAATTGGCCAAAAGTGACAAATGTTCCCTTTCTGCAGTTACCGATTGATTTAATAGTAAGTTATTTTGGACTGCTTTGTTAAAGATTGACGCATCATTCACCTTCTGTTGATCCACCAGAAAATGTATAAACGAAAATTGCTTCACTGTTCATTTTCGGGGGAGTTGGAGAGGTTCACTTAAGAAAAAATCGGTTGTGTCCCCAGGATCTCTCGGCAAGCAGACCCCCCCCCCCCGCGACAAACCCCTAACCTTCCCCCTCCCAACCCCCTCCCCGCCCTCGCCAACTCCTCCGTTTTCCAAATATGATGTAGTATTTTCTTAAATACGGCGGTATTTTTTAACACGCTTTTATTAGGTCGACCTGTATGTGTAACTAACTATGTAATGGAATCTAAGGTAACTAATTTAACCATCTTCCAAAGATCGTAGTGTCATGAAAATTGGCAGCTGTATGTAGTTCTGATGACAATACAATAATATGGTACTGTCGAACTGATCTGATGATGGAGTCGGAAGATATGCACTGGAACTTCATGATGGAACATTGTATCATAGCTGTGTTTGGACTTGTTAGAAAATTCTTGGAATGAACTTTGACCACGATTAGGTTTCAAGGTCTGATAATGAAGCCGGAAGATAGGCACTGGCATGTCATTATGGAATATCGTATCATAGCCGTGTATATGTGAATATCGTATCATAGCCCAAAAGCGTGTTTTTAGTGTTTTTTAAAAACTATTAATTCATTTTATTTTGTGCGTTGCTTATATACGAGATATTCCATTCAAAATTTCACAACGTGATTTCGGTCCAGCAAATCATGTGTGTACCGAAATTAAGGTCTCTAATTGCAATATTTCGAGCTTGAAGTATGACTAGCGCGCCCTCTGGTGGAACGATTTCAACTGCAATCTTTTCAACCCTTGCCATGACCGAATGATGCCTGCATGCTAAATTTCAGCTCAATCGGATGAAGCGATACACAGAAGTGCGTTCACAATACTTTCCTTTGCCAGGAAAGTAAAAACAATCAATATAGGTACCTATACCTTCCTGGGGTGACGGGTTCGCCTATCGAATCTTTAATAATAGGTATGAATAAATATGTACGGTAAAGTTGTGATTGTCGATGTCGATGGTGAGGCGCGTGGCGTGCGGTTGGAATGCGCTTGAGCGGCAGGAGGGGAAAGGGGGGTCTTGAGGTAGGAGGTATGAGGCGCGGGGCAGGCAGCGATGGAATGCACACAGGAAGGGGCTCGGAGGTATGCGGGCTCCGGTGTTGCCAAGTACACCGTTATATCATAGCGATGCTCATTTGTATCGACGATGTGCCAGAAGTCCTCATCATATAATAATAATAACAATAATAATAGCCTTTATTAGCAATCTCATGAAACATGAACTTCCAAGAGTATAATATTACATTAAAATACTGCAACGTTAAAACTTTTTAAATTACTATGTTACTTGACACCGGTATTAAGATTGTCTTGCTGATCTGCAAAGGCCTCCCCTAATGCTTGTCACACTTTCCGATTATGGGTCATCCTCGTCCAAGAAACTCTTGCAGTTTTTCGAATATCGTCCTTCCATTTAAAACGCTGCCTCCCTTTTTTCCTTTTATGTTGTCTTGGACACCATTCGGTTACCTCAGCCCATTTTTCTTTATTTTTTCTTATCATATGACCTGCCCACCTCTATTTGACTTTTCTTATGCAGTAATAGACATCGTTAAGTTTAGTTTGCTTCCATAATTCAATTATACATAAAAATATATCAAGTAACTCGACATTCACTGCAATTTAGGGATATATACAAACAAGATGGCAAGAAAATTATTTAACAATAGCCTAATTCTTATCTATTGATAAAACAGAGATAAATTATAGAAAAAAATAAAATGATACTAAGTATGACAATCTATTTGGACTATTTTAAAAATATAGGTCATAGATTTATCACAGGTTGAGACTGGAACGCGAAGCATACTTTCTGGGGATCTCGTTTCACTGTCAATCAGGGTTGTGAGCTGAAAAACTGTTTAGATAGATTAAACTTACATCCATTGTCAACTGGTGACCCCACGTACTGGCAATCACTTAGACTTTTTTGTATCTGGAGGCATCAGTTACCTCTACACGACCCTCTATTCCAGCCTGGATGGGTCATCAGATCATACCCCTGTAATACTAACTGTTACCACCAATGTTAGCATTCAAAAGCAATTTGAATTTCTGTCCAATCTCTGTCCAAATGTCTAAATATCAATAAATTAATGTAAATATATCGTGTTTAATTTCAAATAAAAGGTATGATTGAGTAGGTACATTCCGAAAATATGCATCTATCTATATGGATAAATACATAAACCACAAATATTTCATTAAAAAACCGTACTAAAAATAATTACAAGTAAAGTACTACAAATGATTCCAGAAGCTAACGAAAAATCGGGTACCTCAATGAAATATATATTTTTGAATAGCTTAGACCTTCAGGATAATGGTTGATTATGGGCAAAAATCGCTCAATACATGGGAAGGGGGTCAAATCGCTCTCATCAATTTTGTTTACACTAATAAACACTAAATTACAACAAGCGACTAGAAATGGTACTAATGTAAAAAGATAGTTCGAAAGAGTACATACAAATGAGAATAGAGGGCGTTAAATTTTATATAATTATTTGAGGTTTCAATCAAATGTCATTAATATAATGAAATATGCATTGCATCAATGTATCAAATATAAATAAAATATTTAATAAAATGAGTCTTATTTTGTTGTTATGTTCAATACTTTACTTGTCCTCTCTACCTTGTTATAAATACAATAGTTCACTTTCTGTAACGGCACTTTCTATTTCGTCGATTTTCGTCGATTTTCTTACAGCTTCCTTCCATAACGTTAGGTCTCTTTATCAGTGAGAAAGTTTTTTTACGGATATTTTATTGTGTCTGGCAACGTCACCGAAGGCCTCGCAGCCGCTGCCCACAACGCGAAGCAAAAACGCGTTTCCCGCCATTTCGCCTAGCGGACGACTGTGCGCGGCGTTGCCACAAAGATACATTTTTTACCACAATTAAAATATTTCATTTATTATTCGACTCTAACAAGATGGAGAGGTAGCAGATAAATTATGTATGTACATTAAAAAAAAGAAAGAATCATCAAAATGCGAGAGTCGCTGATTTCCCTCATTTGAATATTGTTATGCTACTGCCTTGCCTGCCTGAAATGATTGAGGCAAATTGCAGCATTCAATGTCCTCCCCTGCAGGTAAATCTGTTCTACCACACGCTATGATCCTTTATTTCAAAGAGATAGGTATGCCGATGTAGTGATCACCCTACGTAACACAGCCACAGTATATGTGGCACAGTATGTGACACAACTATATAACAAAGCTGTGATAAAAGAAAATCATTTATCACAAAAGAGTTGTTAGATATATACGAGAACGCTTGTGGCAGCTGGCCGTATATACAGGTGAGTTTTCAATTAGTGACATCCTTTTAATGGGCGAATCAGTACGACAAATTAAACTTTTTTTTGAAAAAAATATATACTTGTTTTGACAATTTTGTTTTTTTAAATAGTATGAAAAGCTATGAGCACGATAAGCTATCTAGTGGTAGGTAAATATCGCTAATATTGTGTATTAGCGATATTTTACCTACCGCTAGATGGCGCAGCGCACTCAACCCTTCTCAAACCCCCTCTTTCTTCGATAGATTAGATTTACAATATTAACCAACAAAAAAAGCGATCATCTTTTTTTTTTAAAAAGGGATAATTTATTTTGGTTTCACATTTTTAAGCTATTGCATGGCTTTTATCGCGGGCCTAGGCCAGCGCGGCGACCGAATGAAGAAATTTATTACCGAAAATTAATGATTTTAAACTGATAATTACGTCTAAACGAGTACCTACTGCTTACGATTCGAAAAAAATATATGTTAAACATGAACATTTTCTTAATATTCTTAGCTTTGAATGTTTTAGATTTTGTTTATATTACATAGTGTAATTAATTTGTGAAATTAGGTCTAACCGAACACAAAAACGACTACTACGCAAATACTATCTGGCGTATTATTATGAAACCTGTACCATTTAAAAGATAATTTAATTATCTATCTTTTTATCTACGATTTTTTTCGAATAATCCGTTTTTTTGCTTTATCGAATAAAAAATTCGTGCGCGGCGCTCTATCGGAGGACGTTTAAATTATTCCGAATCATTTGCTACCGCAGCCGCAAATGATTCGGAATAATTTCAACGTTTTCCGATAGAGCGCAGTTATCTGATATCAGAAAAAATAAAATAAATAAATA